>JANHFT010005578.1:0-16799 GCA_032467955.1 Pseudoxenodon macrops
CTCCCTTCCTGTCCAGGTAAGTAGTAAGATGGAATAGCTCTCCAGTTAATAGAAAATCCAGGCTGAGTCCAGAAGAAAGGTCCAATAGGCAAGTGTCCAGAGCATAGTGAAGAGAATGATAAAGCAGAGCTCACTGCTGCCTTCACCTGGTTTTCTCCAGGCTTCAAGGCACACCCTTAAATTTTTTCCTACCAAGCCAAAAGGACCCCCAAGCTGCCGAAAATTGTCTTGACTGGATAAGGATCAATAATGTGAATGTAAATCCTAACAACCATGGTGATATAGTGAATAGTTCCTTGGTCCTCTAGAGATGCAGGAATGGGCACAACTAGTGCACCATCCAAAGATGTGCATAAGCTCTCCTAGCTATACCTGCCACCTGCTCTCCAAGCCAGAGCTCTGAATCGAGGAGCACCTCCAGATTGTGCACCAGATCTACCTGAGGTAGTGTTCTCCCATCCAGAATTAGAGATGGAAAAACCTTGACACAAGAGGCTCCAAATACCCACAGCCTCTCCATCTCACAGGCTGAATCAGACCCTGTTTTGCTCCATCCAGACCTGGACAGCCTGGGATTGGATGTCCACAGCATCAGTCAAGGGGATTGGAGTGGAGATATAAAGCTGGGTGTCATCTGTATATTGATGATATCTCACCCCAAACTGATGGATCACTTCATCCATGTAGATGTTAAATAGGAAAGAGAAACCAAGTCCTGAGGCATCTCACAAAGTAGGGGCTGCAGCCTGATTGTCTCCCCGCCTATCAACACCGACTGAAACTGATCCCGGAGTAAGGAGGAGAACCAGCACAACACAGTACCAGTCCAGAGGTGGGTTCCTACCGGTTCTATCCGGTTCTATAGAATCAGTAGTAACTCCCCAGGGACGTCACAGAGCCGGTTCCACTGGTGTCTCCGTGGGTGCCACCATCTTGGATTTTGCTTCTGCGCATGTGCGGAAGCTGGTTTTTTATTGCTACGCGCGCGCGCACAGCACGAGCCTGAGCGAACCAGCAGCAAAAAGAAGCAGAACCCACCCCTGTACCAGTCCCCCAAACTCCCAAGCAAGAAGGATACCATGATTGATCGTATTAAAAGCCGCCAAGAGTTCAAGAGTCAGGATGGACTCGTTGAGTACAATCAATGCAGTCTCAGTCCCAAGCCCTGGCCTGAATCTTGACTGAAAGGCATCTAGATAATCGGCTTGATCCAAGGTCCTCTGCAGATTCCCTGCAACCACTCTCTCCACCAGCTTCCCTAAGAAGGGAAGGTTGGAAATTGGGCAAAAACTATCCAGCTTGGATAGTGATGGTTCTTTGAGGAGGGAGTGCACTACTGCCTCTTTAAGAGCTGGTGGGACCACTCCCTCTTTCAAGGAGGAGTTAACTACCACCCATCCCTTCCCATTCAACTTGCAACTCTATTACTGATCCTGAAAAAATCACTTACAAATTTCCTTTACAAACAACTGTTTTAACTGAGTAAAACTAGCTAACCTAGCTAACTTTCAATCAACAAGCCATTTGAACCAAAGCAGTTATGATCATCAATGTTCTGCTTTTGAACAATCTATCTTTTTTTTTACTTTTTAAAAAAGCAGCTCTGAATCAACACACATGAAAATACGTATTGAAGAACACACTATTATGGATACATTTATTTATTCTCTCTCTCCACTTTCCTGTTATTAACTTAGCTTGATATACCTGATTCCCACTGAAGCCAAGAGTACAATCATGGTCTCCTGTCTTACTGTTTGGGTTCATATATCTTATTAAACTATATTTTGATTTAATGAGCAAACCACCAGATATTAACCATGAACTAAGGGGTACAAGTGCTTGTTCACACAATAACTAAACCAAAATTAAACAAACCATAGTTTGACTATATGGACCTAAAGTAGTAAATCGTACTGGTAGCATAGACATACAAATGGCTCAGAATCAAAACATGAAAGGTAATGCTGCACAGAAACATTTATATGACATTTTAACTGAGTCAAAATTGTGTTTGTGTTTTTGTTAGCAGAGCCTTCCATCCTGATGTTAGGAAGTATGAGTAAAATAGATGAGACTTTTCATATAAATCCAAGTGTCACAAACTGAAGGCAATCACTAAACAATAATGTGAGTCTATGTGTATGAGAAAGAGAGAACAATCATAATTTTACATTAAAAAAGAGTGCCTATGAATTTATGGTTATTCCAGAATTTTAATATAAAAAAATAAGCTTCCAAACTAGCTGGACATAAAAATAATTGCTGTTGTTCTAGAACAGGGGTATCAAATTCACGTCATCATGATGGTGTCACGTGACTTATCGGGACTTTTTCCCCCTTCGCTAAACCGGGCGTGGGTGTGGCCAGCACGTGACACATCCGGCCTGTGGACTGGGAGTTTGGCAGCCCTGTTTTAGAATGAGCGACAGATGGCTTTCAAAATCTAGATAACAATAAAACATTCCAAAATAATGTATTACATTTTACATAAAACATACATATACCGGAAACTGAACTACTGCAGTGATATTTGACATGACATAGTCACAGTTGCTGTAGTAGAACACAAGGCAAAACAAAGTCTGTTGAAATTAGGATCAGGACAAGATGCTTGCAGAGAAAGTACTAAAGTACCTACAAATCTGGAGGGGGGGATTCTTACATTAAAAGAATGGGATCCCTCACTGAAGGACAATATACAGGATCTGAATACTACAGAGGTGTTGTTTACACTGTATTAAGGGATATAGGCATGTATGAGCTGAGGTGGCATAGTGGTTAGAGTATAGTACTGCAGGCTACAGTTAAGCAGTTATAATCTCACCAGCTCAAGATTGACTCAGTCTTCCGTCTTTCCGAGATGGGTAAAATGAGGATCCAAATTGTTGGGGGCAATATGCTGACTTTGTAAACCGCTTAGAAAAGGCTGTAAAAGCACTATGAAGCGGTATGTAAGCCTAAGTGCTATTGCCTATAAGTGCTATAGTATGAAAGCCATTCACCCCTGAAAGCTTGTATAACATCTTTAATATTTTCATGAGTTTAATGCAGAATTCTTTTAAAAAATCATCAAAGTGCAATGAAGGGAACGCACAGCATTCAACTAATCAGATAACAGTTTTATCAGTGTTCCCAAATATGAAACTCTAGATGGTTGTGAACCTCCACTCCAGGAATCAAAGAAGGTATTAAGCTCAGGTGTTTTTTTTTACAATGCCCTCCTGCTACCTTTTTTTTTTTTTAGTACAGTTTTAAAAATCTACTTTGGGAAGAAGCAATCTGGAAGATGTCGCCAAGAAAGGGGCAGGGAGTACTTAATTCTTCTGTTACTGGCAGGTTTTCTATCTTAATACT
Source organism: Pseudoxenodon macrops (assembly GCA_032467955.1). Classification (NCBI taxonomy): domain Eukaryota; kingdom Metazoa; phylum Chordata; class Lepidosauria; order Squamata; family Pseudoxenodontidae; genus Pseudoxenodon; species Pseudoxenodon macrops. The sequence continues at coordinate 3,358 of JANHFT010005578.1, forward strand.
TCTTCCAACTTTCTTCTAAAGTTTTAAATTCATATTTCGTAAGAAGACCTACCTGTGGTTTATCCCTGTGTGTATTTACAGCCTCAACATTTAGAAAAATAGATTCCACTTTGCAACCTGTAGGCAAAATCAACATTTTCATATTTAATATATTGTATTCACTAAAAAAAAGAACAATATCAACAGCATAACAATAACTTCTTCCTTTTATATCTAATGGATAATGGAATGTGACACAAATAAATACTGGTTAAAAATAGTTCTGGTTAAGATTTCTTAACAGTTGTAGCATCTGTTCAGGTAAGGTTGCTTTATAAAATTTCTTCTTACGACACTCTGGCATATGAGTGGCAGACATAGTGCTCCTTCCAATGCAACTTGAAGCTTTCTCCTGAGAATCATGGCTAGCAATTTTGAGCAGCTGTAGCAACATTCATATTGACAGACATTTTGGGGGTTATAAAGTATTGTACAACATTTGATTGTATGTTGCGAGCATGTTAAGTATCTTCCCTAAAAATATTGATTAGACTTTCATGCACGCCTTTAAGCCAGGTTGTTGAATTGGAGAAAGGAAACTGGGAGTGGCTTTTTGGATGTAAGAACAAGTTCAATTCTGATATTGAAAATATATTCTTGTTCTAAGCCATGTGCTGAAATGAACATGTCCTTCAATTTTATTCAGCGACTTTCTGCCCAGAGATTGCTTGATTGTGTTCGCTGAGCTTTGTTGCAGATGTTTCATTAACCAAAGTAGGTAACATCATCAGTGCTAGTAGGGAGTGGGGTTTGCTCTTATTTTATATACTAGTGGCTTGGCCTTGCTTTATTTTGCACCCTCCTCCAGCTGGAGAGCTTGACATTCTAAAAATAGAAGCCTACCTTTAACATACAGTAGTAATACATTTATCTGCAATAACTGCAGCATTTTGGACACTAGAGGTCACTACAGGCTTCTTTTTATTTGAAGTGTAACTAACTTCCAGGAGTATCTCTTGTTTTTAAATGTTTTCTTCAGAAATGCCAAATTTTAATGTCCACACTCTCCACTCCTCTACTTTTAATAAGGAGTAATAATAGTGCTTTATATTTAGACGAAGTGGCATTTTAAAATTATTTTAATTGCCACTTTGTTTCACGCTGGTTGTAACAATATGACACACCACACCACTCTGTGGCAGGACCTAGTTATTCAAATTCTCAGCTTTACCTCAAGAAGAATAGAAGCAATTTCTATTTTAAAAGATTTTGGTATATGATGAACTGAACAGTTTAATGCAAACTGTAACTTGCTTAACAAATACAAGTGATTTGTTTTGATATACAAACTGTTTGAACTAGGAACTACGAGTCGGCCTTTGATAGATGTAACCTAATGAAATGCTTTTCATAATAAAGTTGATTAATAAAGTTCATAATAAAGTTGATTAATTTGCTAAGCTCAAATTTAATATCTTACCGTAAGCCACTGGAGTTAGCTTTAAGACAGTATGCAGAGGGCACTTGAGATAAGGCAGTTGTTCTGAAATATATAAATAAAGAAAAATATAATAAAAAAAGAATATCTTCTGACTATTGACTATAAAGTTGGTTGCTAGTTAATATTTATATCTCACTTCACTAAATAAATCTTCAGAACAGCTTCCATTTGCAGAAACCAAAGAGCACACAAGCAATGCTACCAATAGATAATGCTACAGATAAGATTCTAAGACTTAGCCAGACGAAACAAAAGAATAAAAAGAATAAAGAAATGGTAAATTGAAATCACTAAACAAATAAAAATATTTTAACCGACCTAAAAAGCAGTGTTTCTCAACCTTTTCTTTACCATGGACCCCCTTTAAATACCTTTTGTGGCCACAGACCATGATCACAGATCACTAAGACTTAAAATTTAAATCATAACATTTCTTCAAGCCTTCGCAAACCCTTATGATGACATCACACACACACACACTCCAAGTGTCCGCAGACCACAGGTTGAGAACTACTGACACCCTGGTATGTACCACTTGTCTGCAATTATCTGGTAACAAAATGGAAGTTACTACTGGCTAACTTGAGCATTCTCTGTGGCCATTTGTAAGGTACCTACCTGCAGGCTTATCCAAAAAGTAAGCAAGCAAACAACGCATAACAGCTTGGTGACAGATTACAAGCACGTTTTCCTGCCTTTCCAGCTCCATAATTACTGGCTCTAACCTTTGAACAAGATCTTCATAGGACTGGAAAAACAACAGCAAAAAAAATCATGGTAATATGGATATATGTATAAATGATCATAGTTTTACAATAACATTGATTTGCTTTAAGGTGGATTAAATAGTACCACCTGTGTTCTCTTTAAAATACTGAAATGGTACAAATTCTTCTTATCTTGCATAAGATGGGAAGCCTATCTTTTTTTTAAACTTCCATGTGAAACTGAAAAAAATGCAGATGCTTTTAAGAAACAACTCATTAAAATCAATGCAATTCTTAAAGCAGCTGCATTGTTACTTTAGGCTGCACTTATGCATATTAGAGAGGTTTATGCTCTGTCTGGATCCAATTCTACAGAGGTATTTCTTCTTTGTAACCTTTAATCATTACCTTGTGCTTAAAATCCAAGTGGTAGATTAATGGCAACTACCAAGTAATTACTGACTTACATGAAATGATTTCAACATCCATTCTTCCTCTATGCATCGATTCTTTTCTAAGCAATCTGTGCCTATTATTCTGTATTTAATGAATTCCATACCACAGAATTTCAGTTGCAGAAGATTACAGACTGATTCTGTCGCTTTATTCTTTGTCTATTTCAATGTTTACACATTAATGTTTATCCCTATGTAAGAAACTTTATAAACATCTGGGTAATTGATACAGCTAGCATTTACCTTGTTTTTATGTAAAAGTAATGAAACATGTTCTTGCTGACAGTTTTCAAAAACAGGAATTCTGCTACAGAAATTAATTTTTTAAGGAGCTATATCTTTTGTACCCTCAAACATGGAGGAAAAGAAGTTTTGGAAAACTACTGTAAGTAGATCAGCTGATAAAGTGGAGGGCAGCAGCCACCTGATGCTTTACCAAAACATAATTTTTTGCTTTGCTAAGGAACACGTGAACATACACAGCCAAAGTTAACCCAGCAGTAATCATTAAGAAGATGTGCAGCTATTGACTGAAAAACACACATCCTTTCTCTCTATAGTCAGCAAACAGCTCCAAAACTGTTTCCATCTTACATAACATCCATTATAACCTGACTGCCTCTATGCCATCTGTAGTCCTGCAGCGTTTTGAACATTATGATCACTCAGCCAACACATGATACATGCATTTAAGGCATGTTGCACTTTTAACAAATACTGTTAGCAGCTGCTTTTATCTGTGCTTTTGATTAATGCTTGACTTTTAGTGGCAGGCAGGCTAACAAGCAAGCAATTAACTGAACCTCAAACATGTGGTTTTAGAATTTGTTGCTCTACTTAGAGAAAGCACATGAAAACGCTGATGCATGTTCCATCATAAGGCCCTGGGTGTGCGGCTGCAGGATGGCCAGCATTACCCCTCATCAAAACCACTGAACCAGAAGTCTGAAATGGAAACAGATTTATTTCCTCCTTTTCCAAAACAGTTTTAAGAAGCCTTTTAGTCCTGCTTAAAATTTGAACTCTTAATGTAGGATAGCTTTTTAAGTTACAAACAAAAGGTGCTCTGTTGCTGTTAATTAACATTTCCTACACAAATGAGAAATTGGTTTCTACTTTAGCAACAGCACAAAGAAGTTGCGGAAAAGCTTCCTTCTGAGAAAGAGGTAACAAACTCCCTTTATTTCAAAACTCTTTTGAAACACTTGCAAAAAGGCCTCTACATCTTCAAGCTTGCAAGAAGTAAAATTTAACAAACCTCGCCCTTAGGATATCTGTATCTGTATTTATCCTGGTCTCTCAGAGCAAATTCTAATGGATAATTTTCCTGAATTTCTTCGTATGTCATTTCTTCACAGACTCCCTATGGAAACAAAGTAAATAAGAGACTACATGAAGCATGGCAAGAAATGTGGGCTGTGCTCACTAAGATTCTGAACTAAAATGCCACTGTTGTCATAAATTCACTGGAAGCCTATTATTTCAGCTTCTAATTATATCTTATGTTTTAATGTTTACTGAGAGATAACCTATGTACACTGACTTGATCAGGCTGTGTTATTATCATCCTCATTATGAATTCTGAAGTTAAGCTGCACAAAAGGAAATTCAGTTCATGGAAATATTTATCTATCTAATCAAATTTATACCTTGCCGTAATCCAAACTAAGGTCTTAGCAGTTTACAATAAAATTAAAACAAAATATATAATAATAACAATAGCAAACAAAACAAAACCCTACTGAAGAGCAAACACTCTAAACACCTTTTAGTACAAAAATATCTGTCTTTAGCTTCTTGTTGGAGCTAAGCAAACCTTGAGGGGGGCAATCCCATCATAACAAATGGTTTTACTCCCCCTCACCAAAACTCCTGAAAATGGAAACAACACAGTGGCTTTTCCTAGCTTGATCTAATTGGTCGAATCTGATTTCTCAGATTGTTTTTTCAAATATCATCAGAAAAAAATCAGTGGTTATTGTCAGGGACTTTAGCGCTAATGTTTTTCAAAATTCAATTGATTTAAAATTCTTAATGGGTTTATTTCAATTAATTTACTGAATTTTCTAACAATTTCAAGAAATAAAATAAAACTATTTTTAAAACCTAATCAAATTGTGAACAGCATAAACAAAACAATTTATCATTAAAACGAATCGATAAGACATCAGGGCAGAACAACTACCATTTTATTTTCACACAATGATGAAAACAAACTTTGATTTGCAACTTAACTTTAAAGCATCCCTTCAAATTAGGGATAGTTGTCGAAAATAAAAATAGTTTACTGCCTGACATCGGTTCGAAAACAACGGAAGTAATTCTGTAGCAAGAAGGGACAAGTTCCACAAATACTTTCTAAAATTGCTGAAACCAACTTTAAAGCATAATACGATAATTAACATTATGGTTTTATGCCAAGAGAGGCAATAGGTGCAGTACAATCTAATACATTTGAAATAAGCCTTGATGACTTGTCTGATAGTTATAAAACTTCAGGAAGCTGCAGGAGCTCATTGTCATCATCATTTTCATAAAAATAAAAATAAAAGCCCACAAGCATAGATGGTTTATGCATGTAACAGAAAAGCATCCTACCGCATCAATTTCATTTAAAACTTTCCACTGCTCGTAAGGCACTCTCAGAGCCTCAGCAGTCTGAATGGTCCTCTTCATCTGACTTGTCCAGACTTTCAGATCCTTGATGTTTTGATCATTAATGAACTGGCCCAAGCTCTTGGCAAACTGGAAAAGGTCATTGAAAATACATTATAATATCACAGCTGCTCAGATTCACTGTCAAAGGCTTAAGTGCAAGTCAAAGAAATGTGACTTGCACTTAAGAATCACAATATTCGTTTACTAAAATGAGAGGGCGCTCTAATTTTGGTGTAATAAAACGTTGCATGAGTGTAAGGAACTTCCACTTGTAGAAGTATAATCTCCTGAACATTTCTTATTCAGGCTGAAAGGTGTGTGTTTTTTAAGTAGTAAAAATAAATGGAGGCCTGTGACATCTCCAGGTTTCTGTATCTAACTGCAGTCTTTCTTGAAATGTTTTACAGTTTTTAAGAATCTTCTCATACCACTATCTCTCAATCTTAGCAACTTTAAGATGTGTAGACTTCAATTCCCAAAATGTCCTACCCAGCAAGCTACACTATAAGCCTTAACACCTGCGTTGCCCCACAGCTCCAAGTTGCCATTGATTTGTAATTTTTAACATGTCCCTGAGGGAAAATTGAAAAATATGTCATGTACATTTAACATTTTATTTAAATTAATCCAATGCAGTTTCTGTTCTGACCCTATTCATTTCTTTGTGATGTCATTCATTCTCTGGAATGGAAATCTAATTTATTGTTCAAAAGCAAAATGCAGAATGTTCCATATACTTGTCTGGATCCAAATCTCTCCTTAAAATCCAAGAACACAAACAAATGCAAGATAATGCACATTTTAAAAAATTACTTAAATTTTAAAATAAATTTTAAACGTAATAAAATACAGAGCTACAATAGATAGAACATAACTACCTCTTTCCCTCTACGGGACAAGCCCGTGTCTCCTCCTATTCTTCCCTTTAGATTTAATTCACTTTCACCGTGTCGACAGAGGTAGATGGAACGAGGAGTTACATGGATATTCATGAGGTAGTAAACAATCCGACTCTGAATATGATCCATTACATGGTTTACAAGGTAACTCCTTCCAACATCCATGATTTTAATATAAGAAAGATCCCTGTAACAATAGGAGACATAATTAATTACTGTCCTATTTAGCCTAACACTTTACTTATCAACCACAGAGGCCAGGAATACATTTTACTCACCTATATTTGAGGAAAAGTGCAGATACTCCTACGATTATGAGTTGTATTCTTACTATTTATATTGTTTCCTAATATGATTTCATTGCTTATTTGTACTCTATGACTATCATTAAATGTTGTACCTTATGATTCTTGACAAATGTATATTTTCGTTTTGTGTACACTGAGAACATATGCAGCAAAGACAAATTCCTTGTGTGTCCAACCACACTTGGTCAATGAAGAATTCTATTCTATTCTATTCTATTCTATTCTATTCTATTCTATTCTATTCTATTCTACTCTACTCTACTCTACTCTACTCATTTGTTCAGTGACCATTCAACGTTACAAGGGCATTGAAAAAATGGACTTGCAACCAGTCCTTGAAGTTTTGGCCACTGCATCTGCCCCTTCTCCAGTCAAACAATCAAAATTTGGGCCAGCCTGCATTTACAGCCACTTGGTCCTGCCCTTCCACTTCCCCACGTTCCCTAGTGCCTACCTGTACCAATCACTCTCCTGCCTGCAATCAATTTGTATAGCTTGTGACTGTCACTTTCTATTTTAACAGATAACTCCTTGTTTGATTAGAAATGAAGCATGCATTAAAAACAATCAGCCTGCAAAGAGGCCAAGATTTCTTGGAACTGGGATGTGAATTATGTTTAGCTTACTTTTTGAATGTGTTCGTTGGGATGATTTATCTCTGTAAACAGATATTTCAAGCTATTTTCTCTGACAGATATTTTTTGGCTGAATCATTAATTAGGAACCTAATTTGCTGAGGCTCTAAATTTCAGTTCCTTTTTTAACTATGCTAGCAACAGCATGAAATTGATATATCAACATTATTTGTTGCCCAAGCCACCTTACTGCATTTTTTCTCATTAGTATATATTAACACTGTTTTCATACCAAGAACAGATCATGTTTTCCTAGGACTTTTATCTGTTGACTGTAGCCAGTAAGCAATACATATAGTCAACTACTTTTGTAAACCAACCAGGTTTACTAGCTAAAATCATAAAATGACTTAGGAGAATTTGGGAAAACATCCTAAAAATTACATGACATTATTTGCAAACCTCCTAATACAGCACACTGCCAAGAGATGAATTCTCAGTAAATCTGGGACTGGGCTCTACCAATCCAAGCCCTTACAAGGAAATGTCCACAACTGAGTGATGTTCTATCAGATTATGTCATTACAATTTAACAATTGTATTAGTTTAGCCACTTGCAAGAGTAAAAAGACATGTTATAAATCAAACAAACAAACAAACAAACAAACAAAACGATCAGTTTATTATAAAACAGAACAAAAACACTAATTTTACCACTACAACCATACAATATAACAAACAATCGCAAACGGCTCCAGGAGAATATATTTCCTGGTTCATCTTTTTATGGCTTTAACAATATGCAAAAGAGCTCTTGGAAAGCCGTGAGATTTTATAGGCAACTAAGGGAATTGACTTAAAACAATTTGAAATGGCTAATGTTAAACGGTTAAAAAATTGGCCGGAGTTTTATAAAAAAAAGATATTCTGCAGACACACAAAAGCCACTAATAACATCCCCAATGTTAGGGGAGTATATATTTGCTCATTTTCAGTTCTACGGTATCTAACATCAATCAGCAATGTATACTACATTTTATATATTAAAAAGGTAAATATCCAGAGACATGACATCGGAAACAGTAATGTTCTGAGATGTTTCCATCTTCCTAATGGAACCTAGGAGGTATGTCATTTCCATAGCGGCTTTGCCCTGCAGAACACTATCTCACCTGACCCCAGTATTCGGCATACCTCCACCCTCCTAGTCTTCCAGAAGGCCATAATGAACTGGCTCTTACCTAAACATAGAGATAGGGCGAGATTGGAGCCTAGAGATGGTTTTGTGGTACACAGTGAAAGGAGATGGCTGAAGAACAAGTTGTTTTGCTTTTAATTTTTTTAATGTGTTTGGGTTTTTATTGCCGTTATGAGTTGCCCAGAGTTGTTTTTTTTAATGTGTGGTCATATAAAATAAATACACAAAAGTCCCCAGGATATTCTGTTTTTTATCTCAAGAGTTACTTCAAGGCATATAAATTTAATAAATAAAATAAAAATAAAAGATGGTCATTATTTGACAAAAAGAACAAAGCAGACTGAATCAAAAAGCTGAATACCATTTGTCATGGACTGAATATGGACAAAGTTATTTTCAAATTATAGTGATTAATGTCCAAAATATACATGTTAAATGCTGTGACTATTTCAAATTTGGTCTTTTTTTTTTTAGGCAATCATGGAATTTCACTTTTTCTTTAACCTTTTTCACTTCCCATTTTTCCTAACTTCAGAACATAAACAAGGCGTAAACATGAACAACTGAGTAATAAAATTTGTCAGGAGTACAAATAGCTCACAGTAAAGGACAAAGTGTTCTTTGTTGATTTTGCTACCTAGGATTGACAAGAACACATCCCTGTGCTTTATTTATGATCTGCTTTATCTCACAATTCTTTTTCTATCTTCTAATACAAAAAGCATTTCTGCTTATTCTCATCACTAACCCATTTTTTTAAATTTTCCCTTTCCTATTAAAAGTATGTATATCATCTCTCTCATGTTAATTTATATCATTCATCTGAAAGGATGTGTTCCCTTAAAACTTACGTTATAAATTAAATGTGTTAAACTTTAAGGTATCATATTATTGCTTTTTAATTAAAATTGAAATGGGTCACTTACTTGTCTAGATTTTCATCCAACGTCTCATATGAATTCTTGTAACACTCAATTCTTTTCATAAAGTCCTCGGTAGCTTCATCACTAGCACAGTCAACGTAATCAGGACTGCCTAATTTCACTTGCTAAGAAACCACAGAATAAAGAAATCTCTAAATATTATAAAAGAAGTCAATTAGTTGTATGATACTTTTCTATATTCTGCGTGATGAGTAGAAAAATATAAATTTAAAGGAGAAACCTAATTTATACTTCAACAATTTGGGGAAAATGTACAAATTAAATATCAATATAGAAAAGATAATGTAAAAAAAGGTCATGGTAAATTGTTATCATAAGATTGACACTTTTGTTTTCAATTCTTTTAATTTCTATAGCCTTAATTTAATATATTATGTCCTATAGTGTATTGCCCACATATTTATACACACACACACACCCAATTTGATGACTGAATTTGTATATCAGTGATTGCATGATCTCTGTAGATGCCATATACTAAATAAAATTAATGAATTTATACAGTTTGGTGATTGAGAAATAATATTCCCATACTTCTCCTAGGCTTGTTCTGCAATTCTATGGTTAGTTTGTCTTCTGTCTTTCTTGAAAGGAGGCAGAGCTCACTGGTAAAAAATGTATTTTGCAAGCCAGTTTCTGAAAATTCAATCCCTAGTGAATGCAAGAATGCTTGGGAAGAAAACCTGGAAAGCTCAGCCAGTCAGGACAAGGTTTGTAGATTACTTTAAACTGTAATCTACAGTTTAAAGACAAACCTTAACGGGAAATCAATGCAGAAGTAAAATATGTTACCTGCATGCACGCATATGTGAAGTTTCCAAACATTTCTGAAAGATGCCCTAATTAATTCATATGTAGATGTATGAATTAATGTATACGTAACATTTAAAAGTTTTTTTACTTGAGTATGGCAGGGAGTGAAGTAACTAGATCAGATTCAATGGTTCTGGGAAGTAAACTGAGCACAAACATTTTAATGTAAACGGAAGTTACGACTCACCACAATATTTGCAGCAATAACCTCAGGATCAACGCATACTGACTCCACAAAAAAAGTCTGTAAGCCAAACAGGAAGAGCATTGATGTTGGACCATTACATAATATTTTTCACTTTCTAAAAAAATGCAAAGCAGGCTTCAACTTACTTACTCAAAAGCAAAACACAATGCTGTACAATAAAACAAATAGTAGTTCTTGTTTAGTAACCACATTTGGAACCAGCTAGTTGAATGTTAAGCGAAGTAGTCACTAAATAAAACTACAACTGTGCTTATGATCTGACTTCAGCTTTCCAGCTGCTTAGTAGACCTATGATCATAAATGCAAGGATTGATTTAAAGTTACTTTTTCATCACTGCCATAACTATGAACAATTGCTAAACAAAGCCATCCACTAAACGACCAGTAATAGTTCAAATCTAGTCATACAAACTTTTTTTCTTGTATAAATATTGTAATGCAGTTGTAGTATGTTAAACATTCCGCTGATCTTTTTCTCAACTAATTCAGATAGTTTGGCTTTAATGAAGTCCTTTGCAATCTAGGCATTCTGGATTTAGAGATCGTGCCACAGAGAAAGGGAATGTCTCTTTCTCTACTACTGTACTCTTTCTACTTCTGGCCCCTGGAGTAGTATGTAAATAGTATGAAGGGTACTTTAATTGCCATGCAATAGAAATTATTTTAAAGAAAATTCCATACACTGTATCCATCTAGAGGTGTAAATCAAGGAAACATGGCTGTCTCTCTCTTCCTTATTCCCTCATAATTAACAAGGCAATTAATGTTACATGCAATATTAAAATTGCCAGCTGTCTTAAAAATGAGCATTTCTAATCACAACAGAATCTTCTTTCATATTAACTAGCAGCAGAAACTATTGTTAATAGTTATTGTTAACCATAGAATTAAAATTACAGAATAAATTATAAACATAATTTACCAGAAAATTGAGGTGTTTTTTTACAGAACTACTTACAGCCAATACTTTTCATCTGCAGTTATAGTCAGTTTCTTTGCAGTCAGTCTAATATTTAGAACAAACATTTTACATATCCTAAATAATTTTAGCATCTTTACTCAACTGACCTTAAATCCATTTTCTTCACCAAACTTGTATATGGTGTCTCTACGTTCCCTTGTAGTATTTGTAGCATCAAAAACCTAGATGAGACAATACATAAATCAATGGTATATCAGTGGAAAAATATACTGTATTTTTTGGAATAGAAGATGCATCTTTTTACCCCCAAAAAGAGGGCCAAAATCTGGGTGTGTCTTATACTCCGAATGTAGCCCCGTGCGTCACATTTTTAGGTGGTTCCAGGCGGCGGGATCCTCACTTCCACTCGGATTTCGATAATGAGTGGGGTGGGGTCGGGTATGATTTTCATGGGGGCAGAAGAGGGACTTGGCACCGAAGGCTCCGCTCCCGAGACACTCCCGTCTTTCTACGTATAGCTGTAGGCATTGAAAGCCTGGCTTTCTCTCAACAAGGCCCGATAGAGATGCTGCTGTCTCTTAAAATGGTGCTGGGCTTCCTGGCAAGCCCCCTGCGCCTTTGCTGCCTCAGTCAGAGCCTGATTTCACAAACGGCCCAGGGAAGCACGGAGGTCGGGACTCAGTTGGCAAAATGGGTGCTGCACAGGGGGCATAAGACAAGGTGCTGCCACCCAAAAACATTGTTACCGCAATCTCTGCTGCCTGGAGCCACCTGAAAATGGGATGCTCTTTTTTTTTTTTTTTACCTCTGTATGCCCCGTTTTTGGAATCAGGGAGGCAGCGGAGATCTCCAGGAAGTGGAGACTGCCGGGGAGGAAAGCATTTTCAGGTGGCAGCGCTGGCCATATGACCCGTTTTTTGGAAATTTGAAAATAGATAGACATTTTATGTCATGCTGTTCCCATATATTTCTAAGACTTTCAAAAGCAAAATGCCTGTACAAATGTTTGCTTCATTCACTTTTCTTTCTACTATAATTCATACACATATTATACTAACCTATACCTAATGTTGTTTGTCTATTTATTTGATTTTCACTACCCAACTCACAAAAAAACATGTTAGAAATAAAATAACATATTATTCAAGCTATTTCACAGGGTTATCATTTTTAAGGTGTTGACTTTCCAAATGTGACTTGCAAAGCATTTAGCAATATAACAATTTAAAACTACCTCTGCATTATAAAAATTGATGCAGCAGATACAGATATGAAAATTATCTACTGATGCTGACAGAAGGTTAGTACTATGTAGCATATATTGTAATTTTCTTTAATAATAAATCGAATGACCAGAATCAACTATGAAACAGGGGTTAAACTGGACCTAATCTCCAACCTCACAGTATTTATGTAGCAGCTTATGGAATTTGAGAGCCACCACCTCAAAAGCCTGGGAAAAACTGTTCTAATACTCATTTGTTTAGCAATACACCGTAGAACACTTACTGCCACATGCCCATTTTCTTCACAAAGATATCGCCGGACATCATTTAGTGCTGCTAAGGCACACTTCCTTAAAAAGAAGAGACAACACCCTGGTTATACCCCTGACAAGACTTCATGGTTACAAATAAACATGGCTATTTCTAGCATTATTAAAAGACTGTATACAAAACAGGATTCAGCCTTACATACAAAAGCACTTAAAAGGCAAGGTTCAGGAATGCTGGAGCAACTTATGTCTAGTTCATAGATTATGGACAATAAAATTAAAACAATGATTACAAGAAGAAAACTTAAGACTGAGTCATGCATCTCTCAAGACAGCTATCCTACTTTCCCAACGTGGTAGAAACAACCAACAGCATCAACTGCTTTCTAAATTCACTAATATCAATATTCCTTTAGATCAAAATAGCAACATGATGCCAACAAAACATGACAAACTTACTTTCGGATTTTCAGGGCTTCTTTATTGTCTGGCAAGAAGAATTCAAAGGACTTGTATGTTTTTACCAAATCTCGACGATACTGACCAACATTAAACTCTGTGTAGAAAAGTCAAGGAGGAAAGTTGAACTTTTATTTTTCCCTATAATTTACATTTATAAGATAAGGTGTACAGAGATGTCTTATCTTTGCCACTAAGTAAGGTGTAAGTTATCTCAGGTAGCCAAAAAAATTATTATACATCATCATCTTGAAAGTCTATGGAGATTCTCAGTCATCCAGGTCATGGTTGTCCCAAAGGTACTTTTTCAAGAGCTGAAGA
>JANHFT010005578.1:47560-72821 GCA_032467955.1 Pseudoxenodon macrops
TGGCTAAGCAAGGGACAGCAAGCTAAGCTTCCCTTGCTGTCGTTTCCCCCCCCCTCACCGGGCATGGCAGGACTCCTGCCCCTTGCTTAGCATCGCTAAAAGGGGCAGATGGCTAAGGAGCTTAGGTTGCTGTACCTTGCTGATCGGTGGGTCCAGTTTAAGGGGCCAGCTGCCCCTAGCTGACTGGGAAAGGGAATTGCTGCCTGCTATGCCGGCCCACCCCTTCAGGAGGGTTTATTTTCAGGGGAGGGCGTATATTTACTCCCACCCCAAAAAGCAGGCTTGGTCTTATTATCAGGACATGTTGTATTTTCAGGAAAACATTGTACATATGCTATACCAGCAGTAATTTTACATTTAAAGTTTTTTGTTCATTAGAATATATATATATATTGATCATTTCATGCTGACACAATTGTCATTCATAATTATATAAAGAGTAAAAAACAGTGTAAGAACAAATGTAATAGAACAGTTGCAAAAGTAAGGCAAAAACATAGAGGTAAATGCCATATGTACAAGAGTTTAAATTTCCTAAGAGTCTCTGCTATATACTCTATAAGAAAATTATATTATCAGTAATTAATGCAGTCTAAATGTTCAAATTACATATTAAAGAAGTGGTTAACACACATCTCATTGGGCAACTCCCATTAGTAATGGTTAATTTGGGAATCGATTTTCTTCTTATGTAGGCTTTCAAATTTACCTTGAATTAGATCAGATTGCTTTTTTATATTAATCTGGAGAAACAAACAATTTTGGGATTCCATGCTCTATTGAAACAAACATTCATATATCTTTTGTTCAAGGGATATAAAAATAGATGTAAAATGTCAATTTGCCTTTTGTTGGCAGAATTTCAATTTTCAAAATGATACCAACAAACATCTTCAACTACAGTATTAAAAATTTATACAGTACATTACTTCAAGGGAAAATTTGTATACCTTCTAAGGGCAATGCTTCCTTCCATCAGTTTGATGTAATGAATCATGAAATCATTAGGGCTCAAATGCTCTTATAAGATAACATACTTTCTTTAGTTATTTTAAAGAGAGAGATAAGAATCATAGGCCAATATCTAATTTCATGCATGAGTGTAGGGTACAGTATGTAGCTAATTTACTTGTTCTAGTATGAATAAGGAGTATAATCCATTGTACTATAATGGAGTATTATTTTCATTATTATTGAAAAATAATAATGAAACATCTTTATTTTTACAAATAACTCATGGCAGTGAGCATATTCAACACACCTTCTTCCTCCTATTTTCCCCACAACAACCCTGTAGGGTGGGGTGGAGTGGACTGGGCCAAAGTCTCTTAGGCAGCTTTCATGGCTACAGTCTCCTGTTTTCTAGCTTAGTGCCTTAACCACTAGATCAAACTGGGTCTTGCCTTCCCCTGAAAAAGCTGAGAATATACGGTACCTTGAACAAGATATTTATTAACTAGGCCAATTTTAACTACTGTTATAAGATGGGGAACAGGCCAGTGAATCTTTGTGATCATATATTGCCCATTACAGATGCACAAAGTGTTTAAAATATTCTGTTTTGAGTTTGAAACAGTTGTTTATCTTACTAGAAACTAGATCTTGCTTTTTCAAATAGTCCAGAAGTGTTCTGACATCAAAAGAGTCTTGTTTTGAATTTGAAACAGATGTTTCAGGATTGAGCTATTTTTGGCAAGGTTGGAATAGATACTTCGCATGTGAAACATTTCATCATTGGAATATTTTATACATCCCTACAGCCTATGCAGAGATTCTCCATCCATCCCTTCACTAATCCACAAATTGTTCATTAGAAACTAAGGGACACATGGATAGAGGCAATTTATTTAAGCACAGATAGTCCTCATCATGTGACCACAATTGAGCCCCAAATTTCTGTTAAGCAAGACAATTGTTAAGTGAATTTTGCCCCATTCTATGACCATTCTTGCCACAGTTGTTAACTGAATCACTGCAGTTGTTAAGTTAGTAACATGGTTGTTAAGTGAATCTGGCTTCTCCATTGACTTTGCTTGTTGGGAAATCGCAAAAGGCGATCACATGACCCCAAGACACTGCAGCCGTCATGCATATGAGTCAGTTGCCAAGTGTCTGAATTTTGATCATGTGACCGCCTTTTTAACTTTGAACAGTCACTAAATAAACTGTTGTAAATCGAGAACTATCTGTAATCTTTCTTACCTGACTTTTAATTTATTGTCGGCCTTTAAATATGCTTAGTATTTGTACAGTCACATCCTCAAGATAGAAAGGAATAATTATTCTTGGGGAAGTAGCATATGATACACCAGCCTATTTCTGATCCTTAACCTGCATTTTAAAAACATTTGTTATATCTCTTCTGCCTCATATTACCCATAGGAAAATGTTTACAGCATAACACACTTTTCATCTTAGCATTCTCTTTGCAAAAGATGCAAGAGATAATGGTTAAGAATATTAAGATATTTCGGGATTTTTTCCAATCAGTATGCTGACTCAAATTGAGCCATTCCCAGAGAAAGGTTTCTCCATTATTAAGGGTGCTACATAATTTACAACAGAACAGGTCTATAAATAATTTGAGAAACTGAACTCATGGAAAAATAACAGTTATGATAGAATTGTCAATGGCAGATTAGCTTATCATTAGGCAGATAGATGTAAACTGCATGAAGACCATGTCACAGATGAATGGGAAAAGAAATTAAAGCCATCATTACATCTCACACATATCCAAATCCAATACCATTTTCATGGATCTCACTTCTTTCTCAACAATTGGGTGTGTTTCTTCAACTTTAAGCCATAAACTGCAGAGGATAGCTTCCTTAAACTCTTATCATCCAGCTTAACTATGAAGAGTATTCTATAAACTGAAAAGATTGAAAGTGTAATTTACGCTAATCAAACCTGCAGTATAAGGTGCAGCTCCTAACCTTCCAATACATTCCTAATCACGACAAGTGTCTTACATTTTAAAAAGAAAATCATACTGTATACTTTGGAAAAAATGCATCCTTAATACTAGATATGCTTTAGAAAATGCATTGGCAAATCAAAGAGGATAAAACAAAACACCTATACTTTCCATATTTATATTTGCAAATAGTTAAAACATTACTAATAGTGGATTAAAAAATGGAAAACAATAGCCATGGATCCTATTTATTATATACTTCTTCATTATATTCTTTCTATCTAGTGAGCCAGTACAAAAATAAATAAAATGGAACTGATTTTTTTAATATTTGTTTTTACAAAAAGGATTTTATCCAGCCAACAACAAAGCAAGAGGAGAGGATATATATAAGTAAGTAAATTCCTGCACAAACACCAGTTACCGGTATATGTAAATATTAAAAAAAAATAACAACAGGAGAATCCTAAGAACTGAAGTAGAGTCTAGTCAAATCAGCCTCATAGCCAAAATGAAACAACATTCTGCCATCGTGCCTAATCAAATACATTCAGAAAATTGTAAACAGGACCAGAGGGTTGACCACCTTCTTCCATTACTGCTTCTTAGCACCTGCCATTTAGGACAGGCTGCCTGTAATTCCAGAGGGAATAAAACAGACATTAAGACAAGTAACTATTAGTAGGCCAATCCTTATGAATTTCTTCAGTCTCTTTTAAAACAATTTTGTTTCTTTTAAAAAGTTTGTTTTTTCCCATTGAACCTTATCATTTCTTTGAATTCATTCTATTTAATTCCAGCTGATTGAAACACCATGAACTTCATTCAGATTTATTTCTGGAAAACACACACTCCTAGGCAGCTGAATTGGCAGGGTTTCAGAAACCCTGAAATATTCCTTCTCTAGAGACAGAATATTTTACACATTGGTTCTCCCAAGTACAGTCTAATCGTAATTTGTATAAGGAAGTAACTGTGTTGACTGTTTTATTTTAATTTCCCTTCTAAGGAAAAGGCAGTCAAGTGGTGAAGAATTTCAGTTCTAGCATAAGAGATTTCCTAAGTAAGTTATCATTAGTTCTTTCCTAATTGTTCTAGCATTCTATCACCTCAAAATCTTTTTCCAAATGATACACTGTCAGATGATCTCTTATTCATGTCTGTGATGTTTGGAGTATGTGTTGTACATGCTAAATTGTATTATTTGCCCTTCTTGTATTTAATATCATTAGCTGTTTTCAGACTCCTTGCAAATCCTGAACTGTCTGAAATAATCAGAAATTTGCCCCTTACTTCAAATTATTTGCTGTATATATGCAACCAAGTTGTAATAGGCCATCTTTTTACTAGCCTATGCATGACTTAAAATTTCCTTGTTTTTCTTCTTTTAGTAAACATTCTATTAGGGGATATAAATACACCTACTTGTATTCTGTTTATTTCACCATTTATTTCACAATGATTCACTCCACTCCATTTTCCCCGGCCAGCTCAACTATCTCGGTCTGATACATTTATTTTCAGAACCACATTCCTTCTTGCCTCACATAGCGTAACATTCTCTTATGACTCATTTGGGTTCTTTGTCAATAACACAGCCTCATCTGCATAGAAAAATACATATCTTTACATCCTAACTAGCATACCTTTAACATTATCATAGATATTTCTTATACATTTATCTATAAACAAACACCCAAAGTGACCTCACACACCCTTTACTTATTTCATCATTGATGTTCAACCACTCTTTAAGCATTCCATTTATTTTCACACAAACTACTCTTATTACAATCAATAACCAACCTTCAATTCTGTATGTATAAGTTAAGGATTTGTCCTGAAATAACAGGTACGGTAAATTCTGAGGCTATGGGGGGGGGTGTCTTTATTTAACTTTGGCTAGTGTACAATTTCGTCTTCTGGAGCAGGAAGTTATTCTTCTAATTCATCGACTGTGATGCATTTAGAGTATATAGAACTGCAGCTGATCCAGATTGCAACAGACCAAGTAATTATGAGTGCACCTTGAAATACCCACATGATCCCTCTACTCCAGGGGTGTCAAACTCGATTTCATTGAGGGTTGCATCAGGGTTATGTTTGACCTCAGGGGAGCTTGGTGGGTGTGGCCAGGGTGGGCATGGCCAACTCAATGTCACTCGTGTTGGGGGTACCTATGGTGGCCCGAGTGCTCTGCCAGCAAAAACAGGCTCCCAAACTCCGTTTTCAACAGTTTCTTGCAACCTTCTGCCAACAAAAACAGAGCTCAGGAGGGCTGCCCTCCCGAGTTCCATTTTTGCTGGCAGAAGCATTGCGGGCCGGTCCTTTGCTGTTTCCAGGATAGGCCAGCGGGCCAGATCAAAGCACCCTGCGGGCAGGATACAGCCTCCAGGCCTTGAGTTTGACACCCTTGTCTACTCCAAAACCGTCAAAGTACAATTCAAGGTGCTGGTTCCTGTATTTAAAATCCCTTAAGGCTCAGAGCTTGGGTATCTGTGGGACATTGTTTTTCCCAGCAACATCTACCTGTCCAATAAGATCTAGTACATCAAGCTCTTTAAGTATCCCCTTGATCGAAAACTGACATCTTCAGATGCACAGAAGCATGATTTATCAGTCGCAACTGAAATTAAAAGAGCCCCCTCTGTCAGCCTTGGGTCACCAGATAGCCCAGACAAGTAGCATACCCAAAAAAATGATATCTACTCATTGTAAGATTACATGAACAAATCTTACAAGTCTAAAAGAACATTTGTCCCACACGGCCTTAATAGATGAAGAAACTAGGGAGGGTCCATTCAGAGCAGGCTAAAGTGCCTCTTATCCGCCCGTTGCCCTGGCTATGGCTTTTCCCTGCCTCCCAGGTCATTCCCAGATATTGTTACGCACACACACACCATATTCAAATATCTTCTTCTTAGACAACCTAGTTGTTTCATGAAGCCATGGGAGCCAGTTGGCTATAACTACGGTATCCCTCCTGAGGATGAATGGGTTTCATTCTTCAAACTAATTCCTCTGGTTTTGTTTTTTTATGAATTTTTAAACATTTTATTTCTATTGTTTTAATCTCAATTACATATTGGAAGCTGTGTGCTGACATGTGTGTGTGTGTGTGTGTGTGTGTATGTATATGTATATGTATATCTATATCTATATATGTATGTATGTATGTCCGTCCGTCTGTCCACCCATCCATCTCCGCTTAAAGGGAGGTTGATTTGAGCTACTTACAAACCAGCCCTGGGGGAACTGCACTACCTGCCAGTATGTTTCTGGGTACAGTTCAGAGGGCTGGTTACAGGTAGTCCTTGACTTATGACCACAATTGAGTCCAAAATTTCAGTTGCTAAACAAGGCAGTTAAGTAAGTTGTGCATCATTTTCCAACTATTTTTGCCATTGTTGTTAAGCAAATCATTGCAGCTGTTAAGTGAATCTGACTTCCCCCGTTGACTTTGTCGGAAGTCAGCTGTGAAGGTTACAAATTGTGATTACATGACTCCAGGAAAGTGCAATTGTCATAAATACCAAATGTCCGAATTTTGATCACATGAGTATGGGGATGCTGCAACAGTGGCAAGTGTGAATAGCCACTATTTTCAGGGCTGTTATAACTTCAAATAATCACTAAAAATAATTGTAAGTTAAGAATTACCTGTATAATCTTTGGGAAGTCTTATATGGCTGGGGCCTGGGTATCTATCAGTCTACATATTCTACCCAGAGCATCCTTATAAAATGTGTACTGAAGAGAGAACTCAAAGATGTGCATTTTCCTGTTTTTGAAATAGCATTAGAGAACTAAAGGTCAATAAAATAAATAAAATTGGGATGAATTTAAAGCTAAATAAAATTGGGATGAATAACAACACTAGTATTATGAATTGCTACTATTAGGAATATATTATGACACAATTTAATAGTTTGTGGTTGCGTTAGGATTTCCTTTTTTGGATTCTAATCAGATAATAGTTTTACTTGTAAACCATTTAAGAGTTAAATTGTTAAGTACAAAGACATTTTAATGTTAATAATATATTTACAATAATTTATAATAAACACATTTATAATTTATAATAAACACATTCTGTAATTAAAACCTATTTACTTTATCCCTTCCTATCTTTAAATCAAGACATGTATGTTTTATATATTCCATTTTTCAACACATCACTTATTCCTGGATACATTTCTAAAACATTATTTCCAGAGTTCCCTTAGGTCTCATTCCAAATAATTTCATCTACTTTATTTTTAATTTTATTTACTGAATTGAGGGCCTCTTATATTTAGCCCACTTCATTGAAAGGTCAATTGATCTCCAAAATATTTTCAGAATTTAATTATAAACATTGAAAATTATTGCATTATTCAATCCCATCACACCATTTAAAAACAAATTTAAAAGTACCAATGACGTGCCTCCACATGCAACCAGGATATGCGAATATATCGTCTTCTTACTCAATCTCACCAGTAACTAATATTTAGAGATACACCAGCTTCAATATTATCTCCTATCCAGTGTCATCTAATAGTTATTACTAGCCTTACCCTCCTCAACATTGTGCAATGGTATCTTTGAAGCTAAATTAGTAGCTACTGTTGTAATTTATGAGGCAAGTGCCATCTTTTGACTATGTGAGCCTTACTTTTTATTTTCAACCAGTGTCCTTGAGTTTGAATCTATGTAGGAATCTATGAGTATGTAGTGCATAACGTACAAAATATGACAACTGTGTTTGTATGAAAATGAATATTCCTATACTCCTATAAACTGTGTATACCCCTATAAATTGCAAATAATTATTTTGTAGCTTAAAGCAAAATAACTGACATGGAGATTATTAGTTTGTTTATATGAAAGGATTGCAATGGCAAACAGAGGCATATTAAGTTTTAAAAGAGTATACTGATTATACTGTATCTTTGCCTGGCTGCTTCTTCTATTTTCTTTATATTTTATGTATAAAAAGGGTATAGGTTAACCCCCACAATTGACCCATCAGTGAATAATGCAGTTGCAACACGCAATTCAGAGTAATAATTCATTACTACCAGTGAAATATAACATGTATAGACTCATTGATAGTTGACGGTCTCATAGCAACTAGTACAAAAAAAAAAACTCTTGCTTCTTTGACAAATTGTACTGTTGGTTTGGTAATAGATCAACCTGAAAAACAAAACAGTTTTTCTCCCAGAGGCAAAATTTCACAATCTTCAGTGCTATTTATTTCCTGGATTGAACTGGCCACTATCACTCTCCATAGCAGTGTTTCTCAAGCTTGGCAACTTGAAGATGGGTGGACTTCAACTCCCAGAATCCCCCAGCCACAATCCTCCACCCATCTTCAAATTGCCAAGCTTGAAAAAAAACACTGCTCTGGAGTCATAACTGATCTCACTTCTTTGTGAATACATACATTCTCCCACATTCTCTCCTAATGTGGAGCCCTCACCAGAGCAAACTGATGTCTCAAAATAGTATTTAGAGGATTGAGACAAGTTAAAAGCTGGCATAAGCAAGAATTCAGTTCCTGTAATCTAAAAAGGGTAGCAGGCAAGAGTTAACCCTTTCTTCTCTGACAAAGGTCCAATCTGTTTCCAATCCATCTCTATAAAAACCATGCCAACGGTGAAAATAACAGAATCTTTAATCCTCCGTTCCCCCCACCAATCTCCTTTGAAAGTACATGGTGACACAAAGGTAAAAGGGCTCGTAAACATATGCAGAGTGCCACTCTGTTATTAATCAACATCTGCAACCTGCCCTTCAAAGCTGGAAAGAGGAAAAGCAGTAGCCTGCCTCTCAATACATCTCACTGTCAAGATTTACGTTTGTACATTATAAAATTAACCACTTCTTGAATAACAAGTGTATCTGAGAGGTCAGAGTCGATCCTTAAGAAACCACCCAGCGCTTTCTTGGACAGGTATGTGTAGTAAATACAACAGAAGAAGAGGACAACGTAAATAAAAAAAAGCAGCAAGAAGGGGAGAGGGCCGGAAGCTTCTCAAAGCCTCAAGCCTCGGCTTGGTGCTCCAGAACGAGGAATTTTTGGCGGTAGCAGCCGATCTGTTTGCTACAAGCAGAAGAGTTAAGGACAACGGCGGTCACCCCAGGAGGAGTTAAGAGCCAAAGCTGGCCACATCGAAGGGAGTATAGGGGGAGCAACGCCAACGCGGTTGCTGCGCGGAGTCCGGGCGCGGGAAAGCCAAGCAAGCAAAACAACAGGGAAATAGCCCCCACCCTTCTCCAGGCTTCCTTTGGGCGAGGCCGAGCAAGAAAAAGCAGCGAGCGCAGGCTGTAAAAATCACCCTTTTTTAGCTGGGGAGAGCAAAGCAAAGCAAGCAAAGGAGTCAAAAATAGCAACGACCCAGCGGCACTCTCCGCCGCAGCCTGAAGGAGGCGGGAATCCGCCGCTCTTGCCCCGCGGTGGCGGCTTGAGCGTACGTGAGGTTTGCCTTTCCCCCTCCCCGGGGCGCTTGTACTTTACACGTTCACAGCCAGGTCACCCGCGGGATCCCGCGTCCCGGCGTCCTCACCTTTCCAAGCCCGGCCTTGCAAAAGGCGCTCAGGTTTAGCGCCGTCTCCTCCGCCTCTGCAGCACCTGGAGACCGACATCCGTGCCGCGGCTGAGACGTTGCCACCCGCTCCTCGGCGCTGCGCCGCCAGCCTCGGTTGCCCCACGGGAGGAGGAAAAGACGGCAGAGCGAAAAGGCGACCGCCGCACGCACGCACGCTAGCTCCAGCCCATAGAAGTCCGCGGGCGAAAAGGAAGCCCGGTCTCTAACGCCGACCTCTGGCGGGGAAGGCTCATCCGCGGCGGCCGCAGGAGCCTCCTGCTGAGGGCGCAAAGCCCCACAAGAGGGTCTCCCGCTCCTCGCCGTGGAGAAAGGGGGGGGCGTGCGCACTCCAGCCGCTGGTGCAAGCGGGTTGGCGAGAAGCGGCCAGGGGGGCGGAGAAACAGGCGGGGAGAAGTGCTACCATCCTCGCTGGCTTTTTCCGTCCCAAAATGACTCGGGTGTCGCTAAGAGGAAGAAGTGGACAGCCGGCGTTCCGGGTTCATTCGTCGTTCTTTTTTTTTTTTGCCTCCAGCCACAAACCTATTTATACGTGAATCTCGCCTTCATAAGCCTCGAAGAGGTTTCCTCTCCGTATCTGCCGTGTCGGTGTTGTTCAATGCTTTCAAAGGGCCGTTTCCAGGGTTTCCGCATTCCTTTCAGCCGAGTCAATCGATGTGGGGTTTGGTTTTTTTTCTTTTCTCCTTCTACATGAAAACGCATAGAAGTTGCAACCCAACAGTGGGCTAAGAAAGCACCGGGAGGTCAGCTTCGAACCTTGTGATAGGGATGCGCATGTGCGCACGCACACAGCCCGCTTCGGCCCGGCGGACACTCGCGTCGGGTTTTGTTATATAGCTGCAAAGATTAGATCAGAATGTTCCAAACTAGAAATGCAATGCGCTTCGACGATAAAGAACCTGCTTTGCATGCAGGAAGACCTGGATTCCAAAGTGATGCTTGGACAAGCTGGGGAATGGAAAACCATAAATCTGAATTCTGGAGAGTCTCCCAATCGGTGTGAACAATGCTGAGGTAATGGACCAATGATCTGATCCGGTATAAGGAGACTTTTCAGGCTTCTAAAAAGAAAACATCTAGCTGTAAGGAAAACACCACACTTCTGTGAAGGCCACCATTCTTAAAGGGAACACTTCCCCTGCAGGAGGTATATAACACTAACCATTACAAGAAACCACCAATTACCTTCTGAGTAACTGACATATCTGGGGGAAATAAGATTTCCCTTCTGTAGGGTGCTCATCTTTTGCCCACTGAACCACAGAAGTCTCACTGCAATAGTTTACAAGGTAGCGATCAAGACAAACTAGAAAAATGGGTTTTTACCTAATCATTAGCAAAGGAAGTATTACAAGAGCAGGTTGTTCTTTGGTAGAGGTCCAACTAGATGAAATCTGGAATAGGGCCATAGGTTTTTAAGTAGGTGCTCTAAAAAATCCCTTTGAGCTAATGGGGAAATTGCACGTCGTTAAATTATTTTGATTATTTTTATATGCTGAGATATGTAATGAGAAGTCAAAACGAGACTTTCCAACTCTTAAGACTGCCAGTCGATCATGTTTTAGTGTTCATGACCAAAAAAAAGCCATTTAGATCAGATTTTTGCTAACCTGTGATTGACAACTGACATTTGCATTTGCATATGGTCATGTGTTTGTGCGTACACACACGCATGGACACGTTTTTTGATTCCTGGCAACATTTCAGTTTTCTTGCAAGATTTTCAGAATTGTTTCATCCTTGCTTTTTTCCTAGAGCCTTTTTCCTAGAACCAAGAGTGACGGGCCCCAAATCAGCCAGGTTTCTTTGTGCCTACAATGGAACTAGAATTCAGTCTCTCAATTTTCATCCCCATGCCCCAAACTCGTGTGTGTGTGTGTGTGTGTGTGTGTGTGTGTGTGTGTGTGTATTAGAACTTGTGAATTTCATATAATCCTGATGCTCTAATAGTACTGTTTTTCATGTCTATTAATTGGCATGCATGCATTCTTAGAGAATGAAAATGGCTGGAATACAATGCTTTGTTCTGAAATGTGGCCATTTGTTCTGAAAAAAAGACTGGTTACTTAGGGGATAAAAGAGAACATTATAGGAATGAAAATGAGAGTATCTTCAGAAGCAAAGAATAGGAATATACATCAGAGGTGGGTTCCTACCAGTTCTATCCGGTTCTATAGAGTAGGTAGTAACTCTGCAGTGACGTCACGGAGCCAGTTGTGTCGGTGGCTCCATGGGCGCCGCCATCTTGAATTTTGCTTCTGTGCATGCACTTGCTCAAGGCACAACCCTGAGCAAACCAGCAGTAAGAAGTTTCAGAACCCTCTGATATACATTTGTCTGTTTATGCATTTTTGAGCTTCCCCATTTTGCCTTTTACAAAATAGCCATTTTGTGGAATTTGGGGGGGGGCAAGTACATGATTATTTGGGCTTCAGATTCCACCTTTGGTTTGACACGTTATTTTTAACTAAATCAATCTGTCTTCTTGCACCTGCATATTTTATGTCTGACCAAACCTCTTCCAACAGTATTTTTCCAAATATGCCCAAAACAATTATGGATGTTTCTGCGGAGCAGAATCCGTGCCAAAATTGATAGCTTCTAATTATCCTTTTACAACTTGTACATTTTATCTTTTTTTTTTTTGGTCTTTGTTCTAATACAGTACTGGAACATTCTTTCCCTATCAATATAAATACGAATAGCATTGAAACAAATTTATTAACAAGTATGACAAACCAAAAAGTCATCTTAATATATTCTACAATTCTCAAAGTCTAGGTACAATGACAGAAATAGTGAAATGGCATTTTATTCTTCGCCATATTAAAGCTTCCATAATTTCCACTTATTGCAACACTGACTGACATGTTCTTCCAAAACATGACTGATCTAGCCATGCCCAACCTATTAGGACAATGAGGGTGGGAGAGAGAGTTTGGAAGGCCAGAGGTTGTGGGAGAAGCTGACACAGGCCTAGGCAGCTGCCATGGAGCAAAGGGGCACATGGACAATATCATTATTGGCAGTATATAGCATCTCCAGCAGCTATTGTTGGGCTGATCTTTTCTCTTCCTAAAACTGACTCAAATTATTTCAGATGTCCTGAGATCCCAAACCAAATAGGGTTAAGTTCCCACCAAAAATCACTGTCCTGTAAAAGGGGAGCATGGACTTAGAGGCCCCTTTGCCCTCTTGCAAAATTCTACCTTATCCTCTTACCTAGAGAGATGAAAAATAGGAAAGAACAGGAAAGAACATTAGGGAAGAACAGGTTAGGCTTATCTAAAAATGTAAGAATCAAAAAGATAGTATCTAAAGATAGGAAGGGAAGCAATTATAAAATTTAACAAGTTGAAATATTGTAATAAGCACAATTCAAAAAACTCAATTCCATTTTACACATTTCTCTAAATCTGGATCCAGCTCAAAATGGACTCCTGGGATTAAAGTGGACTATAATATAATATACAAGTGACAAAACATTAAAATATTGTCTCTAGTCTCTTGCATTTTAAATTAGTATTTTTAATAACTCAGTTACGGTACTAGAAAAAGAAAACATTTTATTAGCATGTTAAAAAGTCCAGTTATAAATGCAACATAGAAAGATGAAGTATTGCTGCTTCTGGCAGGTAGCACTATTTTAGTCATCCCATTCATCTTCATACTCCAAGTCAGATTGAAACTCTTCATTACCTGTAAGAAATGATCAAAGATGGAAGTAGTTTTATTTACTGAAGCCATTATTTAAAATATTAGAAAAAAATTTTTTTTTGAATAGAATAGAATAGAATAGCACTCTCATCCATACTTAGGCTGAAAGTTAAATTCTCATTATAGTCTATGAAGTAAGGAATGTAACTTTTAAATGATTAGATGAGCTCCAGCAATACTGCAGTCTCTGAATGAAAATTCTGGCAGTCCTCATCTCCTAATAGAATCTCAAAAAAGCTTCCAGCTAGACCCATGATGGCGAACCTATGGCACGCGTGCCACAGGTGACACACGGAGCTATATCTGCCGGCACAGGAGCCATTTCCATAGATCAGCTCCAGTGCATATGTGCATGCTGGCCACCTGGTTTTTGGCTGGCCGTGGCGCCTCCCAGGCCCATTTCGAGGTAAGTAAAGGGCTCACACGGAGGCTCTGGGAGAGCATTTCTGGCCTTGAGGTGTGTGGGGGAGGCCGTTTTTGCTCTCTCCAGTCTCCAGGAAAGCCTTTGGAGGCTGAGAAGAGTGAAAACCAGGGCTTCCAATCTTACCGAAAGTTGGGAAACTGTTCGTTATCAGGGGAGTGAAGAAGGCCGTTTTCGCCCTCCCCAGGCTCCTAGAAAGCCTCTGTGTGGGGCGCATTGAATTATGGGTGAGGGCATGCAACCCCCACGCTCCCCACACTTTTGGCACGCAACGGCAAAAAGGTTAGCCATCACTGCGCTAGACAATTGGCCATGACGTCCCACATATAGGATGGTATAAACTCTCATAGGGATATATTTTCCCCAACTGACATTCAAAATTCAATACTTACTAAGTTACTGTTCTCTAGGGCATGTCAATGTTTCACCCATTGTCTCCCCAGTTGATACTTCCCTAATCTTGTTCTTCAATTTCATCTTTGCTTCTATCACTCCCATTCCAATTTCAGTATTAATGGGATTAGTTAACCATTCTATAAAACAACTTTTAAGAACTAGAGACAAAAAATTGACTATAGAAAATGTTGTGACCCACCTTTTTAGGGAGTGATAAATGTATTTGCACAATGTATTAAGCCAGTTTGTTGTTAGACCTAGTGTCATTTAATCTTTGGGACTGATTGGCACTAGAGTTTACAAATTACAGTTTGTAAACGTTTACTTACTTTAAATATAGATTAGGAAGACTCAATCTGAGGTTTATCACTACCTAACTTTTCTTTTTATCTTCAAAACAGAAAAAAGACTAGGAACATCAGCTGGTTTAACTCCTGCAAACCAGCTGTACAGATATCTGGCTTCAGTTTACTGTTTTGTCTCCTACAAGATCAATGGGCAAATCAGTTTTTCAATATCTTTGTTCTTAAAATGGAAATATAAATGCAATATATTAGGTTTTAATTCATTTCCCCAAAATAAAAAGTTGCATAAGTCTCAAGGATTTCAAAATCACTAAATAGTAAAACTTAAAAATTCAGAATATTTATCAAACATACTTAAAAATAACTGAATGGATTGTTCCATGTGACACTGAAGGAAAAGTTAGTTTATACATTTATGAATTTCAAAGGAGAACTCTTCATCAAGCGAGGGTGGGGGAGATCAATTTTTAAATAATTAAAGTTTAGAGAGCCAAGGGAAGAAATCTAATACAAACTAGGATAATATGACAAGAAAAAATCCAGAGAATTTTTTAAAAAGAAAAAGTAATAAAAATATAAAGAAATTACTTCCCCCTTCATCATGACAAATACAAATTTAGTTAATTATCCCTTTCTCTGATACAATAAAAATATTTTCTTCCCATATCTTATCTCTTATCCATAAATACATTTTAAAGTGTCATCATTTGGTCCTAATCAGCAAACATCTATTAATAGTTACCAGAAATAACATATATTTTAACTTTAATCAAACAAGCCAACTTTGCGTGCACCCTTCATTCTCCAAATAGTGTGCACACAGCTGACCTTCACCATTCTCCAAATAATTCTTCAAATAGCCTGCCTGTTTTTGAGGATGACCTCAAAGGCTTTCCCCAATCAATACCTGATCATGTCTTTGATGCTACAACCGGCTCATCCACCTCCCCTTGGCAATAATATCAATTTGATTTCTGTAGCCATGCTTAGAGGCATTGATTGTTTGAAGACAGCATTAACTATGAAGAAATAATGGAAGTAGCAGAAACTGATAAGTTATTTACCTACTTCATGTTGGTTTCCTAAGCCATATGAGCAACCCCATTTTCCTCCTTACTATTTCCAGCTTTGACATTCCAGTTTCCACTCCATTTTTTCCCTATCAATTCCAAATTGAACGTGATCATAAGTCCATCTCAATTCACTGATGCCTAAGATGCCAATTTGTAATCATTTCATCTTTCTTTGAGATGAGCGTTCCCATGTTCATTCTTCCTACGGTATATTCCATGTTTCCACTAATTCTGTCTTTGCAGCTTCAGAAGTTCTTTTCCTGCATGACAACAGTAGCAACTAGATATCCCGAAGACTTTAGTCTAGCTATGTCATAATACTATCAGTACTCTTGAAAGATTCTTAGTTGTCACTACATGTTTACCATTGCCTTATGCAATACAGTATGAATAAATGTCGCTAAAGTGATCATCTGCCTCCAACATCTTGTATCACTGCTGCCCAATAAAGGAAATCTCCCCACCCTCACCCCCACAAGTACAGGTAGTCCTCGACTTACGACAATGGAGCCCAACATTTCTGTTGTTAAGTGAGTTTTTGGCCCATTTTATGACTTTTCTTGTTAAGCGAATCACTGCTGTTGATAAGTTAGTAACCAGCTGCTAAATGAATCTGACTTTCCCATTAACTTTGCTTATCAGAAGGTTGCAAAGGGTGATCACATGACTCCAGGACATTGCCACCATCATCAATACGAGTCAGTTAACAAGCATGTGAATTTTGATCATGTGACCATGGGGATGCAGCAAAGGTCATAACTCTGACAAACGGTCATAAGTCACACATTTTTAGTTCCTTTGTAACTTTGAACAATCATTAAACAAACACTTGTAAGTGGAGGACTACCTATATGGCAGAACATGCTGGGGGATAGGGGAGAGAGGAGAAGACATGCCCTAAGCTAAAAGTATTCCTTGTAAACAGGAAGGCTTAAGGCTGTGCACAGTAGAAGGGGGAATATCTAGTTACAACGGCAATTTAGATCATCCTATCTTATCTTATCCTATAATTTGCAGTCTATTCTTGTTGGATATATATTTGGCACCAGAAGAGGGAGCTCCCTCCCGTACATGGCATTCAAATATTTCTTCCACTGATTTTAAATGTTGAATATTGCTCTACAGAGAAATTATTCAGATTTTCATACTGAATCTATTCAGATTTACCCAACTCTATTTTATACTATTGAGTTTGTACCATTTTTACGAATGTTATCGTATTTTAAATTTTCATTTAGCAGATTGGATTATTTTGAAAGACTATTCACCTTTAGCTGATACCTTAAATGGTGCCCCAAGGAACTGTCTACTGTGTTAAGACTTCATTACTTAAATATTGTACATTGCTAAACATTTAAGTTTTTATATTAAAATGCATATATTTGATGAATTTAATGTATTCAGTTAGTACTTTGTTGTTAACATTATATAGTATATATATATTCCAAACTTGTTTAATGAAAAAACATTTGAGAATAAATCTGCTTCTTATTTTTAAAACATATGGTAAATAAGAGATGCAATAAAGCTGATTTGCCAAAAATGAGTGAAGAACAGCAAGAGTTAAGGAATTATGGGCTTTCTACATTATATCACAAACTACAATCTATGTATAATTGAATTGCATATTTTACAACGTAAACTTAATTTGAAATTTAAAAATAATACAGTAAAGTTAATTCAACAAAAATAACAAATGGTTTCCTCTAGTCCAGTGTTGGCGAACCTTTCCGGCACCAAGTGCCAAAATGGGACCGCACACAGGAACACCAGAAACCGGAAGAGCAGTTCCCCGGCATGCATGCGCGCACTGAGAAGCTGAGCTTCCAGTTTCTGGCATGTGCATGAGCGCCTGTCACCTGGTCTTCCAGTTTCTGGCGCACCAGAAGAGCAACGGGTGAAGGCTGGCGTGCCCAGAGAGATGGCTCAGTGTGTCACTTCCGACACGTGTGCCATAGGTCCGCCATCACAGCTCTAGTCTAAAGCTTGGGATACAATAATAGAGGTATTAGCAAATGACCCTCCAGATATACTCTGAACACAGAAAGATATGAGATTTTCAACAATTTGTTTCCAAGAAAGAAAAATTTAACGTAGGTTGCCTGCTTCATTTTGTCTGGAGGTTTTTATGAATAATGACAGAGACTTTGTACATTCAACAAAGAACACTAAGACAGTGCTCAAGTCTTTGTAATAGATCAAAAATGACTCAGAACAAACAGAAGATCAAACATTTGATTAGCAAATGGTCTTTGAATAAATTGAATTGTAATTGACATCATAGATCAAATTAAAATATCCTCAGAAAATATTCGCATTTAAAAATAAGTTTTTTTCTGAAATTAAAAAAAAGAAAGCAGATGTTATATGTCTTAAAGAGATGCATGTTGTGCAAATAATATAAATATGTAAATATCAATGTTTAGTCTTCTGTTGGAAAGAAAAATGTGTGTGTGTTTATGGGTGTATATTCTATTTTTCTTCTTTCTACCAGAAGCCTGAAAAAAGATCAAGATAAAATAGGGAAATTAATTTATTATTATGGTTTTAAACTGAACAAGGGAAAATAACAGTTCGTTCAATGTATATTCAGTAAACTATTTATTCACCTTTTGTAATGTCAATCATTTATTGAAATTATAGAAGGAGGGATTTTTATGATACTTGGAGATATGTTTTTCCC
Source organism: Pseudoxenodon macrops (assembly GCA_032467955.1). Taxonomy (NCBI): domain Eukaryota; kingdom Metazoa; phylum Chordata; class Lepidosauria; order Squamata; family Pseudoxenodontidae; genus Pseudoxenodon; species Pseudoxenodon macrops. The sequence goes on from JANHFT010005578.1 coordinate 65,669, forward strand.
TCAATCTTGATAACTCTACTTCATGCTAAAGAAATATACGCAAATTGCCAAAAAATACTGTAGATTAAATAGCACAATTACATGCGTAGAAACATTAAATCTTCAGCAATTTTAATGGAATGTATCTATTTTTCTCTTATTAATAAAATTTACACAGGAATACTCATGTTAGATGTCTTAATTCATTATCTAAAGTAACAGAATTGGAAGTTGCAGTAATTGCTTTTGAAAATCAAATGAATAAAACTAGAGCCATGCCCCCAAAAAAGAAAAAAGATATACTGTTAAAACAATTTAAAATACAATGTAATTAGAATCAGGACAGAAACAGAATCCAATTCTGAATATACAACAAAGGATTCAGACAATCTGCAATCAACTAGATCAAATGGAAGTAAGGATTATAAAGTCATTTAATTAAGATGAAATATTTTGAGAAAAGTAAATAAATTTAGAAAACAACTTTTATGCTACCATTGCAAAAGAGCCTTCTATCATTATTTGTTAGTTCACACTGAAGTTTGCTATGGGAAGAGAATTCATCCACTCGTCGGTCATGTTTATGGCTTAGTATTGTATCCACCCGTCCAATGTTATTAAATGCATTGCAATTAAAGAAGATACTAACTTAGCATAATGCATAATTTCAGCCACTGCCACACAATGGCGCTAATGGAGATTTTGTTAGCCCTTAAAGATCCAGGGATTGAATTTGGGCATTCTGCCTTAGCTACTTACTCTAAAAAAATCCAAAACAATGAATATTAGGTTTGTCAAAATGTATGAGGTTTTCCAAGTTTGTATCAATAAATGAGCAAATCCAATTGATCATTACAAGCCACACATATTTCTCATTGACTAATAAGGTCCCAGTATTAAAAGGAAAGATACAGCCAGTCTTTCAGTATTGGACTATTTCTTGGGGATCAATCGACTTTCCTCCAGTTAACATGCCTGGGCTTCTTTAAAAGAATTAGCATGCATGGCAGGTTTCATTACTTCTTGCTGGGGGGTGTAGGGGGTAGAGCAAACTAAATCTTTTGTTTACCTGAAGCAGGTATTGCTGTGTGCCTCTTCTGAATTATATCCTTAAGTGCAGCTACTATTCCGTCAGCTTTGGAAAGTTGATTTTCAGCCACCTGTTTCTCAGAAACACAAAATTAAATATTGAAACATTTTTTAGGAGTTCAAGCCTATAATGGACCTAATTATTAATCAAGGTAGCTAACCAATCAATTACTTATCAGAGGGAGAGGGAGTTTTACTAGGCCAGTATTAAACACCCAGCACCTTGTTCATTTTTTCAATACTGTTCTGCTTGCCATTCAGATGTGCAACCTATCTTATTCTCAATATATAACACTTAAGGCCAGTAAGTACTCTTTACTGCGTATTTTTTTGCTTATACAGTAGCCTGTAACATTCAGTTACTCAGTTCCATTATCCTCAACTAACTGAAAGATTCCTGCAGGACTTTCAACATCTAAAGTTCCTGTCAAATTTAATTCCAAAATTACTTTTGGGACTAATCCTAAAATAATAATAATAAAGAAGATACTTGCCGGTTTTAATGGTGCTCTTTTTTTTATCTGACAAATTAGATCTTCTTGACTGACCGGAGTTAGGTGATAGTCACTGTGTGCCCTTTTCAGATGCTCTTGCTTCAAGCTTTGGATCAAATTATGGTGGGATGTCTTTTTGGAAGGAGACATGCAGGGTAATTGAGCTAGGACTACGGCAGGAAGGTCTTCATTACAGTCTAATCCACTTGATTCTGAAATGGAGGAAAGCACAGCTAGGGTGTTACTGCACCTATCGCTCATTCGTGGTATTTGGCAATGTAATTCTTTCAGTGGCTGAGAATGGAATCCAGCTCACCTGGCTGATTTATTTAGTGGTTTGATTTCTATTTGATTTGTTAGCTAGTCAACTCTAACCCAGTCCACTTTGGTCCATATTTTCAATACATTAGGTATACAAACCCCAAGTTAAGTACAGGTTGGTCCTCCACGTATGACCCCAATTGAGCCCAACATTTCTGTTAAGTGAGACATCTGTTAACTGAGTTTTGACCCATTTTATGATTGTCAAGTGAATCATTGCAGTTAAGTAACATGATTGCTAAGTGAATCTGGCTTCCCCATAGACTTTGCTTGTCGGAAGGTCACAAAAGGTGATCACATGACTGCAACAATGATAATTATGAACCAGTTGCCAAGCATATGAATTGTGATGCTGCAAAAGTGGTAACTCTGAAAAATGGTCATAAGTAATTTAGTGCTGTTGTAACTAAATGGTCACTAAACAAACTGTTGTATGTCAAGGACAACCTGTAAACCAACATTTTGACATAAATAGCAGTTCGGACTGTTTTCTGGTAGAAGAATGCAGTATTAATAAATGGAATTATCCAACATGTATTTTATATTCAGGATCTTACATTTATGGTTGCATAAATGGTTACATAAGCATTGGACAAAGTTAAAGGATATTACCCATTAAGTTATAAACATGAACTGGAAGCTGCAATATTTGTATAGTAACATTACATGTATTTGCAGAAAACAGCTGATAGCTATACATCATCGTCCAAGTATACCTTTTGTCTCTTTTAAAACAGTTTGGATCCCCCCTTGATTCTCAATCGCTTCAAAAATCTTTTTTGATGTTCTCTTGTCCTTCAGGTGATCTTGTGTTATACCAGCTTGAGTAAATATCATCTTTAATTCCGGCTCTATATTGGTCTGCAAGATAAACCCACAACAACAACTTAAATCAGAAGAATGGTAATGAGCCTCTTTTGCTTCAAGTTCGCCAAATTCATTAGGATTTATGTGGGAAAATCAAATAATATAGCTATAGTGCACCCAAAATGATGTTGCAGGATTACAGTATAACTGTTTCATTGTGGCTTAGCTGGCTATGAGAGATCAATCTGTTGGGAGTTGTTTTATGTTTTCCCTTGCTAAATAAATTATAATGGTTACTGTTTGGGGGGGGTTGTAAACATTGCCATAGCAAACATGGAGATTTACTGTAAAAGGTATAAAGAAGAAAGATATAAAGAAGAAAAATAAGTTTTTGACAATTGCAAGTCTATGCTCATTAGCTTCAAGCTTACGGGAGGACTTTTGTAAAAATCCCATTGCACACCATGAATCATTTAGACCACACTTTTCTGACACATTAAGTGAAAGTGTAAATTTAACAAACAGAAAACTAGTTTTTGCTTTAATAGCAAGACTTTCAAAATAAATACAAATGGGAAAGATATGATCCCAAAGGAATAGTATAGACCTTGGCAACTACTTACAACAAAATCAGTTTGGGGGGTCCATTCAATGTGACACAGATGTCTAAAATAAATATTAAAATTTTAATCAGTATTAGTGAAAATATGCAAGTTCCAGACATATGCATTAGCTCCCATAGAACAAGTTATGATTTTTAAATTTACTTTCCATCAACAGCACAAATGAAGACATATTCTAAGAAGCAACTAACTGTTCCAAAGAAGATAGCGAAGATAAAATGCTTATAATCTACGCACACGTTTATTCTTGCTTACTTGAAATTACTTGGAGATCCAACGTAAGCTTTGGTCAGTCTTTTTCTTTTTAGTTTTCCTCTCTTCGTTCTTTCAAGCATTTTTTGAATAATATAAAATGAGAAAGGTGAGCTCTTGCAATTTGGAGATCTGATATTTGATTGAAGCACAGGCAATGGACTAGCTACTTTTGATATAGATGCTAAAAGACAGAAGAAATGCAACTGATATATCTTACATTACTGAATGCCAGACAATTTCAAATATAAGTTAGTTGCTGCAAAAAAAAAAAGTTCTTCAATCTCATATATGTAGTTTCTATTTCCAAGTTTGTTTGGGAAAGCAAGCTAGCCCTTTTTTCACAAGAGGTTTTATTCAGTAAATTAAATCAATTTCAATATAACATGTAATGTTTAAAACTATTTTTTTTCAAATTATATTACCCATTTTGAATACTCCCCAGAGATGGAATATAAGTCAAATGAATTAACTTTTAAATTGAACTTGATATAATAGATCAGAATATATTTTTAAAGCATTGCTAAAACCCTTTGATCTAATTAAATCTCTCCATCCTACCTCACATTGTTGTTATAAGAAAAAGCAGTAAAGAATATAATATATATATTACATTTATATTCTCCTAGAGAATATAAAACTAAAATCTCATTTATTACAGTAATTGCTTCATTTCACAAATATAAAACATTTTGGCTAACTAAAAACATAAAAAAAATAGAAAATACCCCTATTAAAGTCTCTCATTCCTTAACTTTCTCTGCTGAATGGGGGAAAAAAGAACAGCCTCTTTTTAAAATATCCAATTTACCAAATGTTACTCCTTCTCCATATAGTGCCATTTTATCACAAGTTAAGTTACACTCTTTTCAGCAGCCTTTAGCAGTAACACTCCTTAGCAGAGCAATTAATGAGTGAACTTAAATAATAAGGGGAATGTAAGTGCAGCTGTGAATAAACTCAGCCCAACAGTTGACTCTAGCACAGCTTTCTCCCTTTACACAGCATAATTTCAACTAATTGATTTCAGGGTTGAGGACTTGAATCCTAAAGGTAGACTGAAGATAGATAATCAGCATGAAATGGTAATAGGCAAACCCTGCAGTGAATTATGGGTAGTTTCCCACAAGATGAAAATTCCAGTTGTTGTTTTTAGTACATTACTCTGAGCTACTAGGATTACTAGCCAACATAATGAGTAATGAGGAGAACTGCAGTCCCAGTACAATTGGAAAGTGATGTGTTGGAAGTTGTAGTGTTTACCTGAATTGGCTTTGTTTGTAATGAACCATAAATATTCTTAAATGCCAAGTATATTTCAGGACTGATGTATAGAGCCAATTTGGTCTAGTGGTTAAGGTACCAGGCTAGAAATCAGAAGCCTGTGAGTACCAAACGAATAGCCAAATGCTATATATTAATATATGTTAAGCCATGATTTACTTACCGTAACTATGATAGTTCAGCCAGATGCAGCTGAGTTCATACAACACTTCAAGTCAAAATACAATAAGCCACAATATATGAATCCAATCTGAGGCTATGCATGCATGACCCACCAAAACAAAAGTTGAAATTGAGTCAATAAGTAAGCACACATTTGTCGCATTGTACCACACAGGGCTTTTTAATCAAAGGCTGGACTGACCCACAATTTCATTTACAGAATTTCTAATCAAGGCTTGTAGTATTTCAGGTGGAACAAAAATCATAGCAGTCTGGTGAAGAAGTCCTGATGGACAGTAAAATGATGCCACACTCAACCAGACATTTGGATTTAGTGTATCAAACATAACATGTAGAGAACACTGTAGAGTTTGAAGTACACTTATATTTGCAGGGCAAGCATCCAATCATCCTTCAAACATCATAAACCTCTTCAGGCCAGAAAGTGGGATAGTAACATATTTCTTCACTCTGAAACTCTGAGAGAGGGAAATCAAAATGCTTATATTTGTATACGTACTTCAGATTGGTTGCTGGTGCAGATTTGTTGGTCTGCAACTCTCATCTGATGCAGCTTATTTTTCCAGACTCCATGTAGCCTATATGGAGACACCATTTTATACCCATTCTTTTACTACATTATATTTAATCTGATTTCCTGATCAAACACATGGAAAAGCAATTCAGGGTTTATTCAGATAGCAGGGCAGATTCCTATGCATAATTGAGAAGCTTAATAAAAGAGAAACTATCTCATATTTAGTTTTTCCCTCCATCCATCCCGCCAGCACACAAGTGCTAGATGTTTTCTAGTAAGGGCATTACAGTTTGCAAATAGCTCTTTTCCCCATTGCCCTATATTGGTTTGATTTAGCATTCTCTGAATGGTGCTTCTTAACCTTAGCAACTTTTAAGATGTATACACTTCAGCTCCCAGAATTCCCCAGGGAGCAGAAGGCTTGGAAGGAAGCACTGCTCTGGAAGATGTGGGACTGCTATTACTTGTGAATGATACAGTGCCCTCTAGTGGTGATATGTATGCAATGTCCCAGTAATTTGAAACATGCCATCATTATTTTATAGCAGTCTTTTTCAAACTTGGCAATTTCAAGATATATGGATTCCAACTCCCAGAATTCCCCAGCCAAGAGGCTGGGAGTTGAAATCCATACATCTTAAAGTTGCCAAGTTTGAAAAATGCTTATTTAGAATTTTTCAGGTTGTTGTATGCCCCAAATGTAGCATTTGAATTACACTACCACTAAATTTTGTTCCAGAAAAGAAGGAAGTATTAGGAAAAAATTTTTATAACTTTGGATGTGAAGCTAACATTTATTTTTCATAGTCATTACCAAGGGTGAGTTCTAACTTACCTCGCCGTTGGTTTGCTGCTTCCTGCGCCGCATGGGCGCGCACCTGCGCAGTAGAAAAAACCCAAAAAAAATCCCCCTCAAAAAAGGCCAAAAACAAGGAAACTCGGCTTCTGCGCATGCACAGAAGAAAAGAAACTCGAAAAAATTCAAAAACATTTTTTCCAACAAAAAAAAAATCAAAAAAAAGATGGCGGTGCCCACGGAGCAGAACTGGCTCCATGACATCACCAACGGCCTACTACCTACTCGGTAGAACCGGTCCGAACCGGTAGGAACCCACCTCTGGTCATTACATGTACTTCTAAATTGATACATTAGGGATCAATATACATTAGAGATTAGGGCACATTAGGGATGGGAGAAACTGCTTTTCCATTCCGAATTTTTATTAAATAAGTAGTTTTAACATGTACAGCTTTGAATTTTATATTTAAAAAACTAGAAGCCTACAAGCACAAGATAGTTTCCTTGTGGGTTATAATATATAGTTACACAATTCATTTCATATTAAGTATTGAATTCTGAGAATTGATGTCCACAGGCCACAAAGGTACCATAGTTGCCCAACCCTGGTTTAGGTCCATGGGAATCGAGAAGTCAAGATGGTTGGCCTAACCATGCAGTTAAAGTTCCAACTCATTACAGGTAGTCCTCGACTTAGTCCTTGAATTTGTTCAGTGACCGTTCAAAATTACAACGATTTGGGGGGGGGAAATCATAACCCTTTTTTACGCTTATGACCATTAATGTCAGCATTCCAAATATCATC
>JANHFT010005582.1:238-25152 GCA_032467955.1 Pseudoxenodon macrops
TTTTCTTTCTTTCTTTCTCTTCCTTCTTTTCTTTTTTTCTTGTCTCCCTTCTCCTTCTCTCTCTCTCTTTCTCCCTTCCCTTCCTCCTTCCCTCTCTCCTTCTAAGGCTAGGATGGAGCTGGCTTACTTACCTCCCGCCCCGTCTCTTCCCTTCCAACCAAACCCAGACGGCAGTTGTAGCAACAAACACTGTCCGTTCGGTGTCAGGGGGCATTATTAAGTACAGGGGAGCTTCCACCCCTTCCCCTTCCTTCTCCTAACAAGCGCCTGAGGCCATTTGGCTGCAGCACCTCCCCCAAAGCCCCCCAGGCCCTGCAATCCAACCATGGCTTCTGGATGCCAGCATTGGCAATTAGCCGATTGGCTGGCGGCTAACTGTCTCAAAGGCCCCGGGACAAAAAAGCTGTTTTGGCGAATGGGCCATGCAGAAAGGCCGTGGCCCATTGGCCAGGGTGAAGAGCTAGGGGCGGGCCAGCCAAGGAGAAAAGCTAGAGATTAATGAGCGCAGGTGGAGAATCAGGGGCAGCTAAGGATAGGAGCCTAAAAGTCCCATTCCATTCAGTCATAATACTATCAAAGGGCTATTACATTATCTTTGAATGCAGCTATTGCAACAGGCATAAATGTTCAGTGAAGGTGTTGTAATAGGAGTGAGGAGACCCAGACTCTAGTATTTCCTCAGCCATGGAAATATACTGGGTAATAAGGACCAATCTCTGTGTCCAGCTAACCTCATGGGCAGGTTGCTATGGAGAGAAATACGAGGGTGCACTCTACCCTGTTTGGAACCATTAAAGGAAAGAGAGACTATCAAATCAAATAACATACAAGTAATTGCAAGCATGCGTTTAAACAACTGCATAGAAACTGCTGTTCTTTGAAGTAATATTTCATTTCAGGGAAAAGGGGCAGCAAATCCCCAAATATATCAGTTTTCTCAGCCTCCCTCTCATCCATAAAACATCAAGCTTTTATCCCAATGCAGTTCCAGCTCCAGAAATACAATAGCAGTGAATTGAAGGGTTAAAAACCTTTCTTCCTTGTCCTATTAACTGGACACCATTGTTCAATTAATTCCTTTATATATTTTAAGATTGCATGATGAAGATTAGGGATGATATGTTATTTAATAATTCACAGGAAATGGGGTACATTTAGCTATTGTAGAATTTGCATATAATGACCAGGAAAGATAGGTGGTGGCTGGAGAAGATTCATACTCTCAGCACCAATGACTGAGCAAAGAAAATCAAGATAAACCTTTGTCAGGGAGATGATTTTTAAGAGAATGTGGATGTACAACTCTAGTAGTTCAGACATTATACAAAGCCACAATTATTAACCAGTGGTTTTAATAAACCACAAATATTAATCAGGTTTTATTGGCCAAACTCTAATGCTTAAAACCCACACTGCACTAAGTTACAAAGTTTAATTTCTATTATAGCTTAATACGCTTATTGCCCATCATACAAAACTGAATCCCATAGTCCACTCCTTGCAAGCTTTCACATGGGGCACTTGGTGATTGTTTGGAGCTATAAAGTTACTGGACTCTGTGTATGTTGTCTGTATGTTTGTAAGCAATGAGAGCATCCTAGTGAAACTGAAATAAAAACAAAAAAACGTCCTTCCAAATAAATGACAATGGCCAAGCACATTGTCATTTCATTGGAAGGACTTCTCAATCTTAGAGAAATGGGAAGAGCTATCTGACTAAGCTGACTATTCTAGGATAATAATGTATTCCTTTCACTCCATAAAGTCAAATATCAGAAATGTGTCACCCAATTTAGCATTTTTGTTCTGACAAGCTATGTTGGGAGAAATTAGATCCCTGCATCCATTCTTGCACACCCTATAAAAACCACACTGGAGCAGGCCAAAAGCCCGTATAATAATGGCTTGTTCATATATAGTTTACAAGGCGCAATGAGAATCCACAAGTTGGTTATATACAACATTTTCCCTTTCAGGAAGTAAATATTGTGTAGCACACTTCCACTCATACTTGCTATTTAACCAATGACTTTTAGGTAACAGCCACTTATGGATCTTCATTCTAATACCCTCTGAAAATTTTGCTAAACTGATGGGACCTATTTCCACAGGCTAAACTCTGCTTTGCATGAACTAGCACTTTCTCCTTCTTATGTTGAGTTTTACAACAATGGGATTTTGCTTTATTTTAACATCACAAATGCTAGAAACTGCGTTATGTACCAGAGAAGAAGCCATTGAATAGGTCACTGTTTCCCAAAGCCCTAAAGGTGAATGATCTCAAAGTTCAGAGCTATTTGGTTAACCCAGTAATAGAACCTATGACACCTACACCAAGGATGACACACTAGATTTTTGTGACTTTCCATTACCCAGCAACTATTCCCAAAAGTATGTTTCATTCTAAGACAGGTTTTGGAGGCTGTGTGAGAATGGGATGTATTCTCAGTGGCCTATGGAAGTTGCACAAGAGAATTCTGTTCCTACACTGCCTCCTGAGCCTTTCAAAATCATGTGAGAATGTGGCATGCTTTTATGTGATTTTTGGAGGTGGCAGAAGAGCATTATTCAGTGGTGCTTCAAGGACAAAAGCTTCATGTACCCAGAGCTACCTCAGGTAGGTCACAAGGAAACCTCAACAGAAAAGAGCCCTAAAGTCAAGCAGTGTGCGGCAGATCCTGGGGAAATCACACACAATTTGACTGTATTTTTTTTAAAATAAAAGAATAAATGGTGTTTGTTTGTGTCAAGGTGGTGGGTGCAGCAGAGTCAAGTTAAGCATTTTCTGAATTTTTGATATGCCTAGCCCAATGAGTTCACCATCACCAGGTTAACCTGTCCAGTTGCATGTGGCTACCTTTACTTGGTCAGATTGTAGGCCAAGTAGCAAGGAGACAATGTGTAACCCTTGCTGCTCTTGGTTCTTTGTCCTTGTCCAAGGCTTTGAGCAGAAAAGACAGAAGCAGCAAAGAAGAAAAAAAAGCAAGAGAGGCAAAAGTATAACTTTTTATTGACTGCTCTTGAACATCATATCCTTCGTCAGTTTCTCACAGCACTATAAGGCAAGTGCTCCAAGTCTAATTAATGCACAACTTAAATGGCAATTGTAACTGTCAATCATTTAGACACCTTATCCATTTATAATACATCGTCAATGCAAAGGGTCATGTTGCAAAAAGAAAAAAGAAAAGAAAGTGGTGGGAAAGGAAAAACTAGGTCTTACAATTGGGGTTGGAAAGGGCAAATATTGCAAGCAGCGTAAGTTGGAAATATCTTTGGAGATGAGGAAAGGGAAGAAAGAGAGACTAAATGAGGAAAACAAAACAGAGAAATTAAACATATCTGCCAATTCATACAAGGCACTTTTACACTGTGCAGACTATCTCTCTCTTTTTCTCCAGAGTCTTCTTATTCCTTGGACTTCTGGATTACTTGGAATTGAACTCATTCCAAAGAATGTTGTATGGACCCTATCACCATGCATAAAGATTTCACCACCTGCCACGAAATCACAAAGTTTAGTATTTTAAGAGATCTGTCCCTCTCCCTCTGGTATTGGGGAAACCCCTGGTCCCATCTGGCCCTCGAGGAAGGCGGATCACCGTAGGACACACAACTACTGGTTTACAGAAGATTGTGAAAGGTGGCCGTGAACTTAAGAACTCTGGGCTTTTTACAACTGATTGATTACAGGATGGTCCATGCCTCTTTGGTGTCCCCAAGTTTTCTGGACCTACTCTATTGCGCCAGCAGGGGTTGGATGATTTCTGTAATTCTGATGTGCCTGACTTTGGTGTAGAAATAGGTGAGGGACATAGTGGTCCTGACCATGGTTTGCGTAATTGAACAGGGTCTACATGTGACTTGCTGGAGGAATTTGGTTTGAAGGCCTGACCTGATGAGTTGTAAGGCTTAGTTGTAGACATGACTGGCTGAACCCATGTTTGAGCTGAGCTGAGCTCAAAGAATCTTTCAATTTTCCCCACTAAATTTCGACACTGTGAAGTTCTATAGATGATGTTTCTATACTACTTTTTTTTATAAAGCTACTATCAAAAGGCAATTCCATATTGCAATCTAGGCTGCTTCTTTCCCATGCTTCTTTCCAGCTATTCCATTAAAAATGCCAGTTGGATTTGCAATGGGTTATGAATAAGGCAAAATTGGTGCTTAGCCACCACAAAACCTGATTTGTCATTCCCTTACTTTTGCCCTCCAATATGTGCAGTGAAGGCAAACCTCACTAGTTAATTCCTAGGTGAAGTTCCAAAGGCTTTCCTTGCTTTCCTAGATGTGGACACATCTTTATATTTCTTTCCCATATGCTTTCCTCTGACATTAAAACAAACTTTTCTCTCTTTTTTATCTTATTTCAATGCTACAATAATAAAAAATAAAGCATAAATTTTCTTCCACTCTTTGTCCACTGTGGGTCCACATAAACTTTGTTCCATCATGTCTACATTGCAATTTAAGAATTTGGGAGGGGAAAAGGGAAAGGAAATTTGGCAGTACTATAAGGAGGAGGAGGATGGAAAGCAAATTTAACCCATCTTTGGCTGAAATCAAAAGAATGACTAGTGAGAGATTAATGGAGTTTCAAAAGAGAATGGAAAAACACAAGATCAGGAAAGTTAATTGTCTCAGAGGATTGTTGGACCAACCACAAGATCATAAAGCAACGGCAACTGCCAACCAAGGGGAATTGTAACATCCCAGCATCCCATAACAAGCACTGAGCAACACAGCGACCAAAAACTGTATTGGGTATGACAGGCGCCATAGCCATAGCCAATAGGATTGAAGCTGTCACTAGCCTGGAAGGAAACAATGCCATATAGACTTGAAAGAGCTTAAGATAGAAATCAGAGAGTGTATTTGCAACAGGCTGATAGTGGGTGGAGGACAATGTTCTTCATTTACTGGTGATGGGGCAAGCTAAAATGTCACTGATGCTGAAAAAAATTGATGGGAGTGATGATATTTTTCCGTGGGATTTAACTGAAGCATGGGAAATCAAAGAGATTGCAGTTTATCATTTCTCCAAAAGACAAGTCATGTGCAACAAACCTCACAACTCACTAAGTACAAAAACAACACTTTCCATCCATAAGCATCTCACTGAATTTTTCTTCCCCCTTTGAAGAAAATCCCAGAGAACTTTCTTTTTCATTGAATTAGAACTTATTTTAAGACGCTAAGTTCTGCAAGGCACCAATATTTATATTAGCCTATGAGAGGCAAACATGATGAGAGAAAGGATAAAATGAATTTTAGCAACAACTCGCTTACAAGTTATTACTGAATATCTGTGGATTTTAAATTCAGGTATAATATTCTCAAGTTAATCTGAATCTTACTTCAGAAGAATCTTCCGAATATTCTTGAAATCTTATGTCAATGCTGGCCCTTCAGACCAAAAGGTGAGACAAGTTGTATATCTAGAACTTCTTTTGGTGAATTTATTCTAGTATAGTTATAAAAATGTTGGATTTTCTGAAATTTTATGTCCTTCTTGTATATGGATGGTGCTTCTTTTCATTACATAAGGAATGGAATTTAAAGGATAAGCAGAAAGAATAGAAGTTATAACAAATAGCATATATGTTGTATTTATAATACTGTTGTACAAATGTTTCTGATCCATTCTGCCCTTATGTCCTTCACCTCCTCTGTTCTCATCTCTATTAGAAGTTATCATTCATGTTCCCCAAAGATTCCACTGATTATAAAAGGCTATGTAGTGCCAAAAGCAGATCATAAAATAGAAAGCCTATCCATTGGGAAATTAATATTTCATCTCAAAGACCAAGTTATAGTGCTCTGAGTAGTAGATAAATCAAATATCTGTTTGAATGAGAACATTAATAAGGATCTTACTCTGCTGATGAATCTCAGATAGGGCTGGCAGATTTAGGTATTTATGGATAAACTTTGGTGAAATATTAATTATATTACTACCCTGTTGAAAATTGATCACAATCTTATCTGGGTCAAATGCAATTGTATCACCAATTGCTATTAAGAATTAATTTAAAAAGTCACCATTAAGTTGAGAAAAGTCAGTTTCTTCTCTTACAAATATGCAGGATTTTGTTTGCTTGTTTCTGTTACACAAGTCATTTGCCACTAGTTGATTCTGTGGGTTTTTTTTACCTTTTAACTTCTTAGTACAGCCACAAATTTAGCTCTCCAATCCAAGAACAAATCTGGGGCAATTGTGATTAGCACTTTACATCAGTCAAGGTCATCTAGGTGCTGCCATCTGTTGAGGCAAAGAAACAATGTCCCAATGAAGCAAAATGGGCATTTGATTTGTTAATATGCTGAACTATGACTGTAATCAAGATTTATTTGATTTGTTATATTTTAAATTAATTACTATTTTAGTGCCTTCTGTCAGTTTCTAAAATGGCTTTTTTATTATTTGATGCTCTTCACATGTGCTAGACCACAGATCTCATAATTCCTCACTAGTGCTGCCAGCTGTCATAATGGCAGTAAGAATAGCACATAGATCCCATACCACCCCACAGTGTTTTATAGCAGTCTCTGGGGGGTTTACAATGTCAGCATATTGCCTGTAACAATCTGAGTGTTCTTTTTCCAACCTCAGAAGGGTGGAAGGCTGAATGAACCTTGAGCCAGTCAGGATTGAACTCCAGACTGTGGGCAGAGTTAGCTTGCATTACTGTATTTTAACTACTGCACCACCAGTGCGCATAAGGATGACATTGGATTTTAAGTTCCTATTTTCATGTCATCATAGGTTATAGTTGGATCAGGATCTTAACAATTGGTTTATTTTAATTTTGAAAGATTAATTTCCTAAGCCATGGGTTGAAACTGCTGTGTCTAATAAACTATGGCTAGACATAATTAGTTAAGTGTAGATTTACTGGTATACAGATGCTTTTCATTTCCTCTTTACTTTAGCAGAAGAAAAGAAAAACGTGGTAGATAAAAGGCACAAACTTGAAACTAATTCAAGTCATGCTATTGTTTACCAATATTTACCACAATGGAAAACACCTGTTGCTCAGAGTTGAATCGTTGCTTCCTTGAGCTTGCTTCTCTTCCTGAAAACATTCCATTACTATGCCAAGTAATATCATCAGCATTCTATTGTTTACCATAGTGAAGCCTATTAGTTCTACAACATTATTAGTAAAAGCAAACACAAAGCAAGCAGTTCAATAAAGATATGGACAAGATATCCAATTTGATACGTCTGTCATAACTAGAGTGGCGTGACATCTAAAGCACTGGGTCAACAGTAATCTTAGGAAAGATTCTCTTCCTCTTAAACAGTATGGGGAAAAGTAGCACTAGCATTGTTCCGTCCGCTTTGTATTGAATCTTCATTCTTAATGCTGGATATCTTATATCACAACCACCATCATCATTTGCTGCATTTTCTCCCTTGCAATCCATCCATAACTGTATTATAAATATTGCCATGACAGAGCATATATCTATGGTTGTATCATATATTTTTTCTAGATGGCACTGCATGGCACATGTTTAGCAGGTAAGATGAATGGATTTGCTTAGCTTTTTGCTGAAGCTTTTGAAGCACAAGTTGATACTTCTGCATTGTTTTCTGCCACATGCTTTGTGATTTATTCTTTTTTCCCTTCTATACAAACTTTGTGATATATATATATATACTTTCAATGTGAGAATTCCATCACAAAATTCAGAGAAGTGCAAAGGCTAAATTATACCAGTCTATACATTTGTTTGGAACACATTTATCCTCATAACTATGAGGGGTTTTTAATTAAACAAAAGTGTATTGTGTGTGATGGGGGAATATTGGATAGTGAGATGGGTAGCATAATAAAATAAAATAAAATAATTAATTAAAATAGATTAAAAAACTGGAAAAGGAAAGGGTAAATTGAAAGAGAAGGTTTCAATATTCTATTTCAAATATAAATCTTCGAAACATTCTGGCAATGGATATAGGATAACATTCTTAATTTCTTCACTGCTATTTAAAATGTAGATTGCCAAGTTTTTCTTTTGTAGTTGAGATTGAAATTACTGTGGCACCAAATTTAGGTTTATTATTTCAAGGGAATCAGTCCACAGTAATGAACAAATTAAATTGTACAGATGTTATTTTCACTCACTTGGCTCACTTCTTTGTCTGTCTGCCTTTCTTAAGGGGAGTTGTTTTCACCATAAATCTACCGTAGCAAGTCCTTTCTTTGAACTGATAAATCTTCATCCTCTTTCATCAGCCAAAGTGCGGCCACTTGCTGCTTCCACCCTTTGACCTTTTCTTCAAGGTCTGCTATAAGATTGCACTTGCGGTAAATATATCCAGGTTGTTCTCAGGAGGGAAGACAAATACACCACAAGTGATAACTCAAAATACCTATCCATTCTGCTTCACTTTATCTTCTAAGGAACCAGCAGTAGAAGGACTTGCACTTCTCATCCTTTCTCAGATTCTTAAGGTAACTCAGTACAAGTTTTTGGCTCAGAGGGAAAATTTATTATGGATTTCCTTTAAACTCTTTTTTTCCAAACTGTGCTGGCAAGCTCCCATTAACTCTCCCTGTTAGATCCCTCAAGGCTAACATTTAAATTACAAAAAAGATTCATTTTACTGCAGTTGAATCTTAGAAAATAGTCTTGGATACACTGGATACACTTTTGGAAACACTAGAACCAATTTGCAGAGAACTTATAGGCTTTTCTTCACTAGTTATGGTCAAGCACAGATTGGATAATCACCTCTCGGGGAATGTTAATTTGAGTTCCTATACTGAATAGTGGATAGAATATGATTGCAAAAATGGCACATTCTAACCCTATGATTTCAAAACAATAATAAAACCAGAGTTAGGAGGGGTTGCAATAAATATCGGATAGTCAACAAACATCTTTGCAGAAATGCTCTGTAGTAGAAATTCTCTGTTCAATTAGTCTACTCTATCTTACTCTGACCATAGTATGAATAGTTAAAAAGTGATCACCAATTTTAAAACATTTTAAAATATGATTTTGCAAATTTCAGGAGACAGCAACATGGTGCTCACAGATGCCAATGTATCTTTCATCTTTCAAAATGGTACCTTTGACTTTCAAAGGTTTAAATTTAAAATAAATTAATTGAATGTGGCTGAAATCTTATAAGACTGCCAAATCAAGCAAGATACCAGTATCCACAATCTCATGCAAGATCTTACAAAGAATAGAGAAATTTTGCAAGAGCTCACATCCAAAAACTTAAGCAACATCTTTGTAAGTTCTAGCATTCTCACCTCAAATCTCTGGGTGTGATAACTGAAATCACAACTTTTAGTGATCCTATTATATCTCAGGAGATTCATGGGGGTGAAGGAGGTTGGCTAAGCAATTGTGTGAGAGAGTGAAGTCACCCAAAGACTCCAAATATTTTACTTCTAAGCATCAGCTCAACTATTTTCTCAACAGCTTAATCATTGCAAAAGTAGATTCCCAGTCCGAGTAAAACTAGCCACATTTTTAGTTTTCAGGCCAGGAAAAATTCCTTTCAATTTCAACATTAGCTGCTGAGCAAGAGCACCTCTTTGTAACAGTTTTGAAGACAATTTACCTGCCCAAAGTCTGCATTCAACAATGTGGTGACAAAGGTATCTTAGAAGTTCCAAGAGCAGAAGGTGACCAGGGCAATGGACTTCAGAATTAATTTGACCCCAAGCTCAGTGTTAGCATCACCTTTACAACTGCTATCTATTGAGTGAGAGATATACTAGCAATATAAGTTCAAAGGAGAATATAGTTAATGTATCACAATGTATCATCTACAGGAGATTTACACCAAAGGTTTGCAGTGAAATAATTATTTGAAGACTATTGCAGACACCAAAAATATCTAGTCTGTTGATTGACTGAGAAAATAATGATAATGATGCAAGGCTGAACATAATGTCTGCAGCATGCAGTACAAGATATTCCCTTTAGACAGATAGTTTAAAATAAAAAGAAATATACATAAAGCTCCAAAAACATTTTCTCCCATCTATTTTTTAAAAATTAGTATGCAAAGACAGACAGAGAAATCTTCCAGATTCTAAATACGGCAGTCAAACATAAACACCTCCTCGGTCTCTAGAGAGAGGTGCCCGATGAAATTATGCCTAATGCAACTGTTTCAGGCACAGCATTTCCACAAAAGTTCACGTATTAAACTAATTGTGCAGGCAAACATGCAACAACATTTGAATTTATCAGGGTCATCCACCTCAGATATAGATGTGAGTTTGTTAGAAAATCTTATAGGAAAGGGCTGTTTTGAACTCGCCATGTTTTTATTTGTTGTTGTTAGGAAAAAGCAACTTCTACTTCACAACACTACTGATTGCTTAAAAAATATCAAATACAAAACTGAGAATATTGCTGTATGTGACATTGTGTGGTTTCTAGCAATATGGTACAGTTGGCAGAAATTGGTTGCCTCCTTGGCCTCTTGTTCCATTGACAATGTTTGACAGAAGACATACAGTAGCAGTCAGGGTTTGGCACTTTCTAATTCTGGCAATACAGTTGGCAGGGTCTAGCAATTGGACATTAAAAGAAATCTATTTTTGACATACAACCACCACCCTGTTCTCAAAACCAAAGCAAAAGAGTATCACAAAATTAAAACTGTGTGTATTTTCACAAGACATCAGGAATGAGTACTTGTGCAGCACTTAGCTATCTATTTTGGCAACATCTGGCAACATGTCTAGCAACATATTGGCAACTGACAGTATTTGGCAGATGATATGCAAATGTCCACATGTATTATATTAATTGCATCCTTCTTGTGCTTATCCATGTTTGACAGAATCTGTCGTGCAGTAATGAACCCTTAGCAGATTTCCACCCAGCAACATTTTTCATTTATTTAGCCAACCAAATTGAGCAAAAGATTCACATTTTCAGATACTATAATCTTTTCTAAGGCTTATTTATTCATTTGATTTTAAGTCGACTTTCCCCATGGTCCAGAATGGAATACATATCACTCCCTCCAGTTTTCCACATAACATCTTTATGAACCCCCGTCTCAGTTCTACCTTCAGCTCACCTGGTCACACTCTCTCAATCCAACTTATGCAAAAAGACTGTTGTGTACAACATAAGAGAAGGCAGTACTGTGTATACTGTCTTCAGCTCATTAATTAAATATGAGTTATAATTCTAATAAATATGCTTTTTAAGGAAGCACTTATATCTGTCTATCTGTCTCTCTATCTGTCTCTCTATCTGACTGCGTTCCTAGTATAGAAGATTAAATAGATGGATGGATAGATCTAATTTTTTATACTATGAACACAGTCAATGTTCTCTGTGAAGCTAGAGCCTGAAATAATTTGAAAGTCAATGAGTAACTGCCTTTCCCTCCCTTGAAGCTGGCTAGTAGTTGACATGGAGAATTGTCCATCAGTATTTTGCTTGCTTGCCAGACTGAACAAAAGCTAATGATTTTTTCTTCTTCATATTCCACCAGGCTGGTAATTAATCAAACTTCCATGGGTTTTTTTTTTCATGAAAAAAAAAAGTTATCTGTAGTAAACATTTTAGCACTACATCTGTCCAGTCCATAGCTTTCAGTACATGTATTGATGCATATTTGACCATTTTCCCCTCTGAAGAAAATATTTCATGAAAATTAGGTGAAATTTTTTTTTTGTATAAATGGAAGAGAATATCTGCAGCTCAGGGTTGAACTGTGGGTACTTAGTGCTTTTGGCGCTTGGGTATTTTCTTGCAGACATTTCATTACAAAACTAGGTAACATCATCAATGCTTGCCTTGTCAGTATTGATGGGAGTGATCTTGGTGATTTTTTAATTAGGCTATTGTTTGCTGTTAGCTTGTTTGTCTGAGTTGGTAGTTTCTTAGAGTATTGTTTACTTCTTGAATGATGGTCTACTGTTAATCTTGGTGTTAATCTTTTTGCATCTGGATGGTGATTACCGGTAGGAAGGTGTCTTGGTCTTTTTGTTTCCCTTTTTGTTTTCTGATTATCTAGATACTGTTTATCTTTTTGTCTCTGTTGATGAGTGTCAGGCTTCTAGGAGTTCTCATGTTTTTAGTTGGCTTGGTCTAGGACGTTCCCAGTTAAAACTAAGTTAAAGTCTGTCCATGCATTGTGAAATTAAGGAGTTTTCATCATGTCTTCTGATTGTTAGTTGATCATCATGGATGCACTCTGCTAGTCTTCTGCCTGTTTGTCCTCCATCGTAACTGTTGCAATCTTTACCCTGAATGACTCCTGTTTTTTTCTTCTGTGACTGTTAAGTTTTTTTTAGTTAAGATGTTTTAGAGCAGAGGTGTCAAACTCGATTTCATTGAGGGCTGCATCAGGGTTAGTTTGACTTTGGGGGCCAGGTGGGCATGGCAGGGGTGGGCGTGGCCAGCTCAACATCTCTTGTGTCAGGGGCGCCTATAGTGGTCCAGGTGGGGCTTGGGGGATTCATTGTCTCCAGTGGAGGAAGGCAAGACCAGGGAGAGCACCAAACTCTTGTCCTCCAGAGGAGCCTCACCGTCCCTCTCAGTTTTCAGCTTCAATGCCCACTGCAGCCTCTGCCAGCAAAAACAGAGATCGAGAAGGCCATGTGCGGTTTCCAGGACAGCCCAGCGGGCCAGATCTAAGCACCCATGCAGGCTGGATCTGGCCTGCGGGCCTTGAGTTTGATACTCTGTTTTAGAGGGCTTAGTTGATTTGTTGATGTGCTATGGTGATGCCATGTGGTTGTAAATTAGTCAGTTTCTGCAATGTTTTTCATGTATGGCAATGTTATCCTTTTTATCACTTGCATTGGTTGTGCTATATTAAATTGAGTGGTCAGGCACTTTTTGATATGTTGTGTGGCTCTCCATTTTGTTGGAAGCAGTTGCATAAATGATCTGTTTCCTTCTTTTGATGTTCAGGGTTGCTGTAGTATGTCTGTGCTCATCTAAATAATGTTCTTACACAATTTCTCTTATAGAGGTAGGATTGTTACTTTGGTAATGGAGAACTTGGTTTTTATGTGAGAAGTTTTACAATAGTCTTGTGTTTCTAATTTGCCATCACTGCCTCTGCTGATGAGGAAATCCATGAAGGGTAGCATGTTGTTTTCTTCTTCCCTTATAAATGTATTACTTTGAAGATGTGGTGATAGTTTTGTGTGTGTTCTCTAGTTGGTTCTTTTTTTATTATGAAAAAGGTCATTTTTGTACTAGATCCATTCTTTGGGATGTATACGTGGGAGTGCTATAGATTCCAGGCATTGCACTATGGTCTCTGCTATGAGTCCTGCAAGTGGTGATCCCATGGGTTTTCCTTTGACTGGTTGATATATTTTTCCATCAAACTGAAACTATGGGGTCAGGAAAGGTTGATGAGGTCCATGATTCAGGGTATTTCAATCTTACACTAGATGGTATAAGCCGTAAAGTAATTCAATGAAGACTATTGCATTGTATTGCATTCTATAGCATTCTAAAACTTTTGTCTTATGGCATGCTAATAATTTTGCAGTTCTCTGCTTTCCCAATAGCTATATATGCAATTGGGAGCTTCCAAGAACAAGTTCTTGAAGCCTTAGAAATGAGGGCGAGAAACTGGTTTAGGTGAACAAACTGATGATTCACAAAAACATCTCTAGGCAGGGAAACCTCTTTCACCTTACCTTGCATATCCAATGCCCGTTGCCTGAGTGCATTTTTAGCATTCTCAAAACCCTCCATCAAGAGCGCATCCCCAGAGAAATTCAGGTCATTAAGTTCTGATAGAGTGACCTTTTCCAATTTGAGCAGTTGTTGAACAAGATTATGGAGACCAAATCTGCTGGTTGGGGTTTATTCTATAAAAATTTAATACTTGTATACATTCAGTTTATCCAAGATCCCAATCTTGGGATTATGAGAAATATAGAAATGTTCTCTATTTATTTGTTTTGTTTTGTATTGTGATAACTATAGAAACCTCTCCAATTGTTTCTATCATTTTTTACAAAAATTGCAGCCCTTTCAGAAATTTCTTTCATAAAGTCCCAAGGTCATTGTGATAATACAAGCATACACACACACACACACACACACACACACACACACACACACAGTATTTTCCTAATAATTACTAGCATGAAGCCTGCCTTTTTCATAACTGCCATTTAATGTCCTGGACATTTTATTGAACAATTCATCATAATCTAAGGATTTTTCTCATTAGTTGCTGTCATCTCTAGGTTAATGTTATACACAATGTAATTTGCTCTCCAATGCCTTGTTTACTCCATTTTTGCATCATATTTGACCAGTAAATAGGTATAATTTTAGAACTGTCAACTTGGGATTCAATTGTCGGTTCTGTACACATTCGGCCATATTACTCTTCAATAAATTACCGTACCTAAATACCACTCAATCCGGAATATTTATTTTTTCTGTAATAATAATAAAATATGGATTTTTATTTACTTGAAAGAAAAATATTCCCCTTCTTCTGCTCCAAATTTAATATTTCATTTACATGTGGTGCAATGGCAGAAATATTTTAAGGATGGAGTAATGGACAAAAAGTATGAAAGTTTGTGCCCACCTTTGATTCTGGAAATGAGAGAAAAGATCTGATCCATGGTTTGTTTTCACCATGGTTTGTTCTGAAACTTGCTGAGATAAAATGAATAGTGTAATAAATGCAGCAGGGATATGGCCATGGCAGGGGCAGAGCAGCAGCAGCATGGATGGGAAAGCAGGATGGTGGGACAGTGGCAGCAGAGGACAGGGCAATGGTGCAGCATCAGGGACATGACCTAGGCGATGCCAGTGCTGGGGGCAGAGAGATGGCAGCCGGAGGCAGAGTTGCAATGGAGGCAACCCTTTACAACAGGCCTAACATTAACCCACTTTCTCATGTGGCCCCCTAGATAAAAGGTATTCTTTGTTAAATAAAAGCCCACCCCTACTTTAAAACCTTCAATTTTATTTATTGGTTTATTTATTCTTTTATTTTATTATGACAAAAAGCAGAAAAAAGCCAGAAAAATAAAAATACATACAATGCCAAAGTACACAAAAAGTGTGTGTGTTAGACAGAGAGAGAAGGAAAAATACAAAAGAAAGAGAAATGATATATCAATATATACATACACACACACATACATATGGTATATATATCAAAAACGCACACACACATATATATATACATATAAATACATATATACATATACATATATACATATATTACACAGGAAAAGACCCGAATACATACATACATACATACATACATACATACATACATACATACATACATATAAAACATTTGTATAACTATCGTGTTTTTAACTTACTGTAGTTTTTAAAAATGAGTCCCATAGTTTATCATATTTAGCCCTATAAAACTAAATCTATAGTGAAGAGCTTTCAGTTAGATTTCTCAAATCAATACCTATTACAGGGTTTCTCATTATTGGCAATTTCCAGGTGTGTAATTTAGTTTCCTTAGCAGAGAAAGGTCTACACCTTTCAAATGGTTGGGAAACATTGATAGATAATCGATATTGAATCACTTCCATCTGTATGTTCAGCATTGACTTCTCTTTGTAGAAACCATTTCGATTCTTCCTCAGAAAAGGGTATTTTTTCTTCATATTTAACTTTTGTGAACTATAATTTACATGGTTGTTGTCTATCAAACTGGTGGCCCACAAGCCGGATGTGTCACATGTAGACCACGTCCACCCCAGCTCCACAAAGGGGGAAAAAAGACAGCAACATGATGTGGCGAGTTTGACACCCATGTCTTATATAGACACTGATAAATATTTGCTGTATCTCCACATCTATAGATTGCACATGATGTTGACTTTCCCCCCATATAAGGATATACATACGAGAGGCGGGAGGGGGAGGGGGGAGGGAGAGTAAGTCTAAGAACTGTGTGTGCAATTATATTAAAATAAAATGCAATATGCCCTTGCAAGTTACTTGAAGAGTAAAATCACGTGAATAGTAAAACATTGCAAAATCAGACTTCATCAGATCAGATAGTTCTTTTCTGCAAAACTGCAATACATGCTTACTTTAATTATAGAAAAGTGGTATAATCTCCTGGAAATTCCCTTCTCTAGTAGTGAACAATTTTTGCTTTGTTTTCAAAAGTATAGATCTGAAAATATTATCTAAGACAGCTTTCAGTGAAGGATGTCTGAGATAGCTTGTTGATGAGTATGTTTTCACATTCTGCAAGCACATTTAAAACCTCTCTCATCTGTTGAAATAACCTTTAATGAGATAAATTTTGCAGTAATAGCAATAGCACTTAGACCTATATACTGCTTTACAATGCTTTACAGCCCTCTCTAAGCAGTTTACAGAGTCAGCATATTGCCCCCAACAATTTGGGTCCTTATTTTACCAACCTCGGAAGTATGGAAGGCTAAGTCAACCTTGAGCGTGGTGAGATTTGAACTGCCAAATTGCAGGCAGCTGGTAGTCTGCAGAAGTACCCTGCAGTACTGCACTCTAACCACTATGCCAACATGGCTCTTCGGAAACATGGAGTTTCCTCCTTGTGACTGACTACTTCTCAACAAAATAATATATTTAGGTGCATTTTATAAATGTCCTATGGATTCAGTCTGGTGAAGTGTTTTAACATATGAAAACCAAAGCTCCTAGATAGCAGATAGAATATAAATTTCGTAATGTACCATATTGTTTGGAATATAAGACACACCTTAGTTTTTGGGGAGGAAAATAGGGAAAAGTATCTGCCTACCAGGTATTCATCTGGCTACGTCCTTAGTCTGGTCAGCTTCAGCACATTATTTTATCCCCTGGTTAGGGCTGAAAAAAAGCTTCTAAAGCACAGCTGATAGAGAGAAGTAATGAATAAAGCCTGCAAAGCCCGGAAGATCGTTAGCACCTGGTTAGGATTGGGAAAAAAAGCTTCTTCGGAGGGAGTAGCAATGAAAAAAGCCTTCAAAGATCGTTTCACTCTTCACTCGCCTCGTTTGGTCTGAAAAAAAAGCTTTGAAAAAGCTACATTCAGAGTATAAGACGCACCTAAACTATCAGCCTCTTTTGGGGGAGGGAGTGTGTCTTATACTCTGAAAAATATGGTAAGTAAAATAAGAAAAAGAAACTAAACTAACCAGAAATGCCTGACTTCAAAATGTAGAGTACGCTCAAATTCACTGAATCTTGTACAGCAGGATAGAAAGAAGTAAGGTAATCAATCTGATAGAGTGATTTAAAATGTTAAGACCAGAATTCCTAGAGAGTAGGTAGAATATAAATTAAATAAATAAGAAAAAAGAAATTAAACTATCCATAAATATTTGATTTCAAAGTGCAGAAAATATTCATAGCCTACTGAATCCTGTAGAGCAGGAGGGACAGAAAGTAGGTTATGATCTACTAGTAGAAGTTTGGATATCTTGCACCCTCCAGTGGGAGAAGTAAGAAAAGCTAAAGCATTAAAGGAACCTAGGCTTGCAAGGGAAATCGAAAGCAATAAAAATAAGTTGTTCTTTTTGTTTTGTTTTTGTTTGCTAATTCAACATTAAAACAATAAAAGGGCCCACCATTGGAGATATGAAATAACAGTATTAGAGAGAGAATAGACCTCGTAGCTCTTCTTCTCTCCAAGAACTCTTCAAGAACTGTGTTCAAATGAACTTACCGGTAACAAGAAAAATTGACACAAGGAGCCAGTGGCAATCATCTCAAAAAGTAAAGAGATGGTTGGAGAACATCTATTATCTACAATGAAGAAGTTTTAGTCTTCAGGCCAATACCATCTGAGAATCTTGAAAGAGTTGATAGGTATCGTTCCAGAATCTCTTTCTTTGAACTTTGTAAAATCAAGGAGGACTGGTGTGATGCCAGACGTTTGCAGAAAAACAAATGTTGTACCTACCTCTAAAAGAAAAAGAGGGGGAGTATACCTGAGTAATTATACGCTAATCAGCTTGAAACTGATATCAATCAAAACTTTGGAAGTTAGTTTGTAGGGTTTTAGAAAAAGGGGTATTGCGTCACAGAAGCCAGAATAGTTTTATCAATAATAAGTCATACCAAACCTATTATTTTGTATATTATATGGAAAACCAACCATGTCTTTTTTGACAGGGTAATTTTGTTGACTATGGGAATAGGGTACATAGTATTGGGCTTTGGCAAAATATTCAACAGAGTGTCATATGTGAGATTCTAAAAGAAAAGATGGTGCTGTGTGGGTGGTCTATCTTATAATTAGATGGGTGCAAAAATGATACACATTGTACCCAAAGGAAGTGCTATTAAATTGTCAACACCTCTTTGTAGAAGGAAGAATTCCCAACAGTCTTGAAGGAGGTTGTGGTGTGCTCCCTTCTGAAGAAGGTATCACTGCATCCTGGAATTTTAGCCAAATACCATCTTGAATCCAGAAAATAAAGGTTGGTGATGAACCATTTTCATTGTGTGTGTTTTTCCATTTAGAACTCAACTCTGGTTATGACACAAAGAAATTTTGTTTCTCTTGGATGCGTTGTAATGGAACTTGAATGACGTTTCCTGTACTGTGGTGTGTATTATACTGGGTCACCTATGGGACTGGGGGCATTATTTTGAAAGAGGGTTGTTTCTCCCTCAATGGCACTTCCAATCAGTAGCAATGGAGAATGAAAGATCAGGCCAACTATATCTGATGTGTGGGGTGCCACTGTGGCGACTCTTTTCTTGACTGTTTTTTTAACATTTATATGAAGCTGCTAGATGGTCATCTGTTGCATCAAGATATAATGTCATCAAAATGCTGGTGGTGCTTAATGGTTGATGACCTCTCCTAGTTCTATAAGTGTTTGGAAGGTAGAGAACAGATTCAAGATGAACTCAAGTAAAATAGTTATTATTTGCATATCAGGGTTGCCTGTCACTACCAGGATTGTCTTTGGATGGACAGGAACTACTCAAGATAAAGCAGATCGACAATCTGGGGGTCCTTCTAGACTCAAAGCACCACCTAGGATTGTGATGGAAAACCTATGGCACGCATGCCACAGGTGGCACGCGGAGCCATTTCTGCAGGCACATGAGCAGTCACCCTAGGTCAGCTCCACCACGCATGCACATGAGCCTCCCGCTGGCCAGCTGATTTTCTCTGCCATGCATGCAGGAGACGTGCACACATGCCCATGCCGCCCATCCCATCCCTGGAGTCTCCACATGGCCCATTTTGGATGCCAAGTAAGTACAGGGTTTGCACGGAGGCTCTGGGAGGGTGAAAAATGGAAGTTGGAAACAACCTCCCAAGGGCTGGGTGAGGCCGTTTTCACCCTCCTGGAGGCTCCAGGAAAGCCTCTGGAGCCTCCGAAGGTCGAAAAACAGGCCTCCCAGAAGTACCAGAAGTCCAAAAATGAACTATTTCTGGCCTCCACAGGCTTCAGGGAGACCTGCTAGGCCCAAAGCAGGATGCCTGGGGTTGCGCATGGGGGAGAGCACGGGATGGTCAAGTGTGCATGTGTAGGGGTGAGGCAGCGTGGGGAGTTACACACACATGCACAGGGGGGCAGGGCATGTGTGGAGGACATTGCATTATGGGTGTGGGCGTGCACGTGCGATACCTTTTAGCACCCAAGGAAAAAAAGGTTAGCCATCACTGTCCTAGGACATCAGATGGGAGCTAGGGGTAAAGAGGCCAGTGCACTTTTTGTCACCCTACTGGTGCAGGAGAAGCTGGCAAAGATAATTCATGGCCTCATAACCACCTGGCTGGACTATACAATATTCTTTGTATATGGCTCCCTTAAAGGTTATTTGGAAATTTCAGCAACCCACATTGCCACTGGCTCTCAGAGACAGGAGCATGTACTACCAATTTTTCAGGCCCTGCACTGGTTGTCAATAAACACATTAAGCAACTCCCCCTTTTCCTAATAGATAGGTAAAATTCCCCTACCTGTTCTGCAAACACCTGTAAGCATGAGAATTTTAACTAAAGTGCTGCTTTATATTTTTCTTAAAGCGACAATGCCAAATGAGTTGTTCATATTTTAATTGCCAGATATAAAAGTATTTACAATTTAATAGCTCCGAAAATAGGGTTAATAACAGAACATTCATCTTTGGAAATCTATATCCATTATTTTTAGTCAAAACAAAAAATGTACATATTCTAGTAGGTTGAGATTAAAAAAAGAACAATGGGGAAAATGTGATAGGGAAAAGTATGTTCATCATATGGTGACACATTCAGAGGTATCTGATTTCAACTAGCTAAGATTACTGCTACACTTATTGCCAACAAAACCACATTCTCTTTTGAGAAACATGCATACTTCATATTATCAAGTATTGTACATTAATAGTGTGAAAGATTAAGTGAAAAAAATATTACTCATAAGAAAGAAAAAGTTATTTCCAGTTTCACTGCAAAATTTCAAAACTGATAAACAAGATGTTATTTGAATTTTTCTTGGCACTGAGTACTTAAGCATAACTGTAACTCTTTTCTTGTAAAATGTCCCATGAACAAAGTCCATGCAGTGATGGGAGAATAGAATCAGGTTGCTAATGCTGCCTTTTCCTCCACTACTAACTCTGCCTCATCCTAAAAGAAACTTCTCCAGATGTGTGGGCTTTGGTATCCAATGTTTCTTAACCACTGTTGAAAATTCTGACAATTAATGCCCACACATCTGGAAGATGCCCAAATTGGGGAAAGCGAATATGAATATTTGTATGCAGGAAAGCAGTTGTTGTTATGAAAGTGTCCAGCATTTTTATTTTTATTTATTTTTATTTTTAAAAAATTCTACTAACATTAAAAAAAATGTTGTATCATAACAGATATCTGTTGGGTAATATTTGAGGCCTAGAGCAATAAAAAGTTGTATTTTATTGCTATTAAATAACTTTGAAGAAACTTTTTAAAAATGCCAAAAAGAAGTTAAAGGCTGTATGGCATGATTTTGAGTATGAATGTACAGGTATCCACCTTGATGCTGCCCAAAGCCTATGGGAGTGGGTGGCTTTAATATATTGAGGATGACGAGGAAGATGAGGATCAGGAGGATGAGGGTGTGGATGAGGAAGATTTGTGAACCATCCCAGGTTGTGATCCAGAATATGGGCAGAATATATATAGTGCCCATATTTACGTATATATATGTAAATATTACATGTAAGAAAAATAGTTTTTTTCTGGTTTCATTGTAAAATTTCAAAACTGATAAACCAAGATATTTGAAGAGTCTTTGACACTGAGTGTTTAATTACAATGGTAGTTGATATATCTTGGAATTCAAGCAAGCTGACAAATTCACATTTGGCACAAAGCTGACTAACACTCAACCTCATATGGATGTGAGGAAACGACATCCCAGAATATCAGCAAGAGGCCACAAAAGTGAGGAGGGGAAAGTGATGGAAAGAATGAATAAAACAGACAACCAGAGCGCTGCATAATATTAACATCATCTGAGGGCTATGACAGGAATAAAACTGACATCAGGTCAAGGGCTGCACCAAGCTTTATATAGCACGTCAAAGGTTGCGCTCCAAAAATGGAAAGGGCCAAGGATCATTTTTGAGAGTTTTCAAGAGTTTTAAGGGCAAAATGAATTCTTTCAAAACAGGTATCTATTTTGCATTTAAAATCCACAAATTCTAAAAAGATTCCCAATTTTTGATCCCACCCATGGTAGAATGTGTCCCGGAGTCACCCAAAAAGATGTTGATTGGTTGTATACAGTCCTGGATTGCAATTTCTTTCCTTTCCTTTCCTTGGGAAAATATTCCTCTATGTTTAATCCAGTTTCTGATAAACCAGGATGCTGGATGTTATGTTTCTTTCTCAGATCCTCAAGGTACGCAGTCTGTGTTCTGCAGTAAATCTCAGGCAGATCAAAATAATTTCTGACCAATCTTTGAATAGAAACATCTTGCTCTGCTCTCACATCATTATTATGTGGTGTGGGTGAGGGGGGTGAAATGAGTGATATGGAGTGGGGAATCCCTATCAGAGGGGTCTTCCAATGTAGGCTGGAGGATGAGGGAGATTACAGATAATTTGTGGCAGGTCAGATCAACTCTGTGGTCATATCCTATTCATCTTGGACAGTGGTGAAATTCAAAAAAATTCCCTACTGGTTCTGTGGGCGTGGCTTGGTAGTCATGTGACTTGGTGGGCGTGGCTTGGTGGTCATGTGACAAGATGGCCAAGGATGCGCAACTGACTCACACACAATGTAAAAGCAGCTGGACTTCACACAAAATGGCTCCTGCAACAAGGAGGAATCTCACAGAGTCACAGAGAGCTCAAAACCCAACTAACACACTTTACATAAAAATAACACAAAAGCTACACAACTGACTCAAACACAATGCAAAAGCAGCTGGACTTCACACAAAATGTCCCCTGCAACAAGTAGGAACCTCACAGACAATCAGGCACAGCCAATTGTCACACAGCTGATCATTGGAACTTCTTAAAAACTTGTTTTAGCATTTTTTTACTGCTCGAGTGAATAGGTAGTAAAAAAGTGCTTTAAAACATTTTTTTAAAGTTCTAATGATTGCACAGCACAGCTGATTATTGCACAGCTGATCGTCGGAACATTTTAAAACTTTTTAAAGCGTTTTTTTACTTACGGTTTGGGCAAACGGTAGCATTTTTTATTACCAGTTCCAGTGAACCGGCCCGAACCAGTAGCATTTCACCCCTGATCTTGGAAGGACCTTTTAATGTTCTTCTGGGTTGAAAGGGTCAGCTGGTGACAGAGGAAACAGAAATGGTGTCCATTTTAGATATAGCCTTTAATGTTGCACTATCATGAATGTCATTTAAGATTATAAAAGAGTTTCTGATTTTATTTAGGATTCTTTATTTAAAAATAAACAAAACAGTGTTTGAAAGTATGCATGCCTCCTACAAACTCAACATTTTTCTAATATTACACACTTATAAAACTGATTTTATATTATTGTTATACTAAAAGGTATTTTAGAAAAAACACATTTTTTATTTGCAACTCAATAAAACATTTACAATAATATTTAGCAGACTTTTGTTACAAACATGGTAACTAAGGTTCTGTGAGAAACAAAGCATGGATTTTTTTTAGTTAATCTTGCAATTTCAAGCAGAATAAGAAGTAAACATGTCCTCAATGAAAACTGGCAAATCTGCATCTCTAAAAAAATAATGATAGGTTAATACTATATTGTCAATCACCAAATTGGTATAATAGCTGAAAATTGATGAATAGAATGATTTGTTCCCAACATATCCCTGGAATAGGGGATCTGAATTATGATCCGTGTTGCTGAATGAAGACAATTATGAAGTCATAATTCAACATTTCAATGCTAAGTTCATCAAACCTGGCCACAGTTATTATTTAAAAAATTATAAGAAGCTTGTTGAAAGCTCTTTGGGGTATATTCCATTCAGCAGTTTTCTTGAACAAGCTTCGGTGAATAATAACCTCAGCGAGACCATCTGTATAGAAGTCATCAATGCATGATGAAAGACATGATTAATTTTTCATGACATCATTACAAGAAACTTATAAGCAACATGAGTTCTTCTTAGACTGAATCTGCATGGGCAGCACAAAATATTGAGAATAAACTGGCAGGTTCCAGACTTATAAGTTGGTGCAATTAAAATAATTAAATAAGGTAAGTTTCCTTAGGCAACCCAAATTTTCTTGCAGAGTGAACTGGTGCAGAATCAGTTGAGTAAGACGAATCAGAAGATAAATAATACATCAGCTTACCTGTGATGGCGAGGGAAACGTCATTTGGCTATAGCTCCTAAGAATATAACTCATCATATTACTCATAGTAATAGTACATGTCTGAAGAAATGAATCAATATAATAAAAATAAACCTTAGAGCAAAACAGGATAGAATGGAAATAAGGGATTATTTGCTCTACTGAAGAAACAACAGAATGTTTGCAAGAAACATGGAAGTCGGAGAATTTGCCTACAACCCAAAGAATTAAACAAGTTGCTCAACAGCATTATTGGCAGAAAGTTTAGAACAGCCAGTACCAACTGAGAATGACAAAAGATATTCAAATGTTATTATGTAAATTAAAAAAGCAAAACATTTAATTAGTGTTGAGTGTTATATAAATAAATTATGAAGAAAAAGATGAATGTGAGGAAGTTGGTATTTATCAAAAGTTAAACCAAACCATGCTATGGGAGGTAATGGTACGTTCCTTGTAATATGTTAAGTTTCTTTTTGTTTTATGTCAGAGCTGAGTCCAAGCTGATTTTAATAAGCAGTCGGTTCACCTTTTGTGTCATTGCCTTCTTATAAATGTACAACACAGTGTGCCTTATTGAGTTGTTTTTTGAAGCTTTAAACAAATAAATACATAAAAGAAATCCCTGTGAAATCTAATACACAGACAATACCATGGACACCCACACACCCATGAACATCCATTAAACTAAGGGTTGTTAAAAACACTGGAAACTTGAAGACATACAATACGAAAATACCTATTTCTATTATTATTTTAAAAGGCAAGTTACTTGCTAAAGAAATTGGATACAGGCCATCAAAACTGACTACCTTCTGCTGCAATTTCAGACAAAACACACTTTGTACAGAATTCTCTCTCCCCCTGTGTTTCTTTCAGTCAGCCAATTCATTCTGAAACTTCTTTCTGTCTTTTTTCTCCCTCCCTCCCATATTTGTATCATTCCAACATTTTTCATTACTCCACATTGTCAGCTTATTCTCCCTAAATCCTGCATTCTCTTCATGGCCCTTGATTCATAATTCCCTCTCCTCCCCCCCGGCACCACTTATTTTGGCTGCAATGCATCCATTTCTGTTTTTCCTTCATAAGTACTAACTTTCGCATTATCTCTATGGTTATTCCTTTTTATTCGGTCTTTCCTATATCTGAGTTTCTCTTTCTTTATAA
>JANHFT010005582.1:34379-45053 GCA_032467955.1 Pseudoxenodon macrops
ACTTGTTGCTTGTATCCTATGACTTCTTATTAATATTGTTTCCTGATTGCTTATTTGTACCCTATGAGTATCATTACATGTTGCACCTTATCATTCTTGACAAATTCTATTCTATTCTATGTATACAAGAAGATGACAAAATTATGCAAAATAAACATATATACAAACAACACTCCAAAATCATCCAGAGGTTAACCAGAAGAATAAAAAAGAATATATATATATATGGACTGCATGTGAAGAAAATCAAGATGGTCACTATTGTTAAGTGATTAAAGCCCCACCCCTTTTTGCATTTAAATTCAATCACATGGTTCCCAGCCTTACTTTTTTTAATTCTGCCTCCCATACATGACCTTGCTTTTTGGAAATTAAAATTTCCAGGTCACATTTAAAGAAAGATATCTAGCTCAGGGGTATCAAACTGGCAGTCCGCAGGCTGGATGCATCAAGCACAGGCCACACCCATCCCAGCTCCGTGAAAGGAAAAAAACATAATAATATGTCATGTGATAGCAATATGACATGGCGAGTTTGACACCCGTGACCTAACTGATTGGTGATTTAGCCATGTTTTTAAAAGATGTATTTTCTAAAGAAATACAAAAATTTCAGTTTATCACTTTGATTGCAGAAAATACGACTTCAGTAACAGAATTGTCAATGCCTGGAATGTACTACCTAACACTGTGGTTTCTTCCCCAAACTCCCCAAACTTTAACCTTAGACTGTCTACTGTCGATCTCACCCCATTCTTAAGAGGTCTTTAAGGGGAATGCATAAGGACACCAGCATGCCTACTATCCCTGTCCTAATATTCCCTTTTATTCGTATCCATTTCATGTATTCATAATCATGTTTATATCTGTTATCTGTTATGCATGATGAATTAAATAAATAATTCATAAATAAATAAATAAATAAAACCCTTTCTCTCAAATGTCCAAATTTACTGTCTAAAGATATTCAGTCAATGAATTTTGAAATAGTAAAGCCCGCCTGGAAAATGTATGTCACTAATTCCAGAAGCAATTTCATAGGGATTGGCTATTTTATATACAGGTAATCCTTGATTTACAACCACAATTTAGTCCAAAATTTCTGTTGCTAAGTGAGATACCAATTAAGTGAGTTTTGCCCTATTTTATGACCTTCCTTGCCACAGTTGTTAAGTCGATCACTGCAGTTGTTAAGTTAGTAACACAATTATTAAGTAAATCTGGTTTCCCATTGACTTTCTTGTTAGAAGGTTGCAAAAGGTAATCACATGACCTCAGGTCACTGCTACCATCATAAATAGTAGCCAGTTGCCAAGCATTGGAATTTTGATCACGTGATCTTGAGGATACTCCAACAATTGTAAGTATCAAAAATGGTCGTAAGTCACTTGTTGTAATTTTGAACAATGACTTTACAACTGGTTGTAAATTGACGACTACCTATATAGACAAGATTTGAAAAAGAAAAAGTAGAAATGTTAAACCAGGAAATTTAACTGGGACTTAAAATCTTATTGAAAACATAACTAACCTTGTCCTGCATTCACATTACTAAAAATTCAGGCTTTGAAAATATCATGTGGAAAGATATCTGAGAAAACAGGTAAATGCATTACAGAAGTTTTTCTTCTTTGTAAATTGCTAATTATTTACTTGGAGATATCATCTGATTTCAGAAAACCAATGCAAAGCATTAAGTGGCAAATGTTTGGCAAAAATTATTTTCCAAAGTGATTTGCAGATCAAGGATTATTTGGTCATCATTTTGAACAAGATATAAAATCCTGGAAGGAAAAAAAAAGTACAGATCTATTTGTAAGGCATTCCCAAACAGCAGATATATATATATATACACACACACACACACACACACACACACACACACACACAGACATGCCATATACACATGCGTGAATGCACACATATGCAGGTATGTACTTTAAAGAAACAACTTGAAATTATTCCCTTGAACCACACACAAAAATGTTGGAAAGATTAATGAAACGCCTGATTGCATTTTCCTTTCAACAAGGCAGTGTGTCTTCATTTATTATCACCTTCTGCATCTTCTATGCTATTGCTCTGTAGGAGCAAACTCTTGCCAACAAATGTAGTGGGGTAAATCTGTTCTTACCTGTGATTGAGATGAGTCTTAAAACAAGTATAAACAAGGACTCTGAGTGTCACCCCTAACAGTATATTTTTTGGCTCTGATTTCATAACTATTTCACAGTGGCTTGTGAGTCATTGATTTGAAGCAGCCCAGGTTCAAATGATAAGAAGCAGTTGAAGCAATCTCACAACTGAAGATGTTGTGTAATAATTTCTATTACCACTTGAAGGATAAAAACATACCGGTAATCCCAATGACTTCCAAAACAAATGGCCAGGAAGGTGTGTGTTGATGACAGCACAATATTCTCATAATAAATTTCAATTCACACCATCAACTCTATATGGAAAATAAGATTCATGTCTAGATAGTTGTACAGTAATAAGAACTTGTATCCTGATTATATGTTTCCCAGAAGCATCTAATAGGTCAATTTGGGAATAGAATCTCAGGTGTCTATTTGGCCCTATCCAATAAAATGCAATTAATTTCCCATAATCTGAACCTTGTGCTTCTATTAATGGATCCCAAAATGCCGACTGCTTTATTATCAAGTGCATCACACTGCTAGCTCATGTTCAGATTAGGATTTACTAGCAAATCAAATCATGTGCTACTGCTGGGCTAGGTCTCTCCCTCCTATTGGATTTTTTTAAGATGCATTTCTTCCTGTAACGTGCCTTCTATGTTCACTTCAGCCCATTGTCTAGATTCAAAATTGTATTATCAACTTAGATTTTAGACTATTTTGAGGTCTAAAAGTTGACTAAATTTAATCTACTTCCTATAATTTGGGCCCAATTAATATTTAAGATACTATTTTAAATAATTTAAAAGCCTTAGATAAAATTCATTTACTGGGTTTCTCTATGGAAACTTTATGGTCATTACATTGTGACAAAGCTAGAACTACTCTCAAAAAATGAATTTATGATATCTATCTCCAAACAAATTTAAGCAAGATGTCAATCCCCATTATTTATCAGATTCTTCTGAAATGATTCAATCCAGCCTCTTTATCATCCATCATGAGTCTGAAATTTTGTAAGGCCTTCCAATGCAATGGATGCATTGCCTTCAGCTATATTTTTTTTATGTTTTAAGGATATTACTATGTTCTTCAGTTATATCTATGTGATGATGGCTCAATTAAAAACTCTAAACTGTGTGCTGCTATGCTACTCTCTATATAAGGACTCTAGACCTTCGTTTATCCAATTTTGAATAAATTTTCAGTCAGGGAGTATGATTTCTACTTCTTTCAGACAAGGATTCAAAAATACCCTTCCAAATACCCAGTTTTGTGCTATCCTTTGTACAACATGTCACACGATTAATTATGTTTGGATATTCATGTATTCATTATCTTTTATAATACTATTTCTAGTATGTTTGTTCTTATTTATTTTTAGATCCTATTATACTCATCATTTTTCGATTATATAGAGAGATGTCCGTAACAGTTGTGCTAACAAAATAATGTTTAGAATTATCCTATGCAGATTAAAGCCCTGTGTGTGGGGGGGAAAAAGATGCCAGATGTTCAAGCTGGGTTTAGAAAAGGCCAAGGAACAAGAGACATTATTGCTGATGCATGCTGGATAATTGAGAAAGCCAAAGAATTCAGAAAAGAAGTCAGTATGGTCTTCATCAATTATAGAAAAGCCTTTGATTATGTCAATCGCTCAGGCTGTGGAAAGGGTTCAGAAAAATGAGAATCCCAGAAGATCTCATTGTCTTCATAAGAAACTAATATACAGGTCAGGAAGCCACAATATGGACAGGACTTAAGGAAATGAACTAACTCCAGATCAGCAAAGGAGTGCATACTCTTCCCTTATTTATTCCATTTATATGCTGAATATATATTAAGGGAACTAAATTGGAAGAAGGTGAACATGGTTTTAAAATTACAGGAACAAATATCTGTAACTTCTGTTATATTGATGACACTACCCTGGTAGAAAATGAAAAGGATCCGCAAGCCCTAGTACTAACAACCAAAGAGCACAATGAAAAACTGGGGGTTAAAATTAAATATACAAAAGACCAAGCTAATGACAACAGCTAGAACAACCAACCTTGAAATTGGCAGTGAACTGGGGGGCAGCTTCTGCCTTGTAGGATCAACAATAAAGGAACAAGCAGTGAAGAAACAGAGGTGGGTTCTGAATCTTCTTGCTGCCTGTTCGCTCAGGGTCACGCCTAGAGCGCATATGCAAAGTGCACGAGCAAGTGCACGGACAGCAGTCAAAAACTAGTTTCTACGCATGTGCAGAAGCAAAAATCCAAGATGGCGGCGCCCACGGAGCCACCAACAGTACCGGCTCTATGACATCACCGCAGAGTTATTACCTACTCTATAGAACCGGATAGAACCAGTAGGAACCCAACTCTGGTTTCAGGCTGGCACGTTGTAAAACAGCTATGAAGGCTTTCAGATACCATAATGTGTCCATACCTTCAGAATCATGAAAACCATGGTAACCTGAAAGCTGTAGAAGTGTATGCAGTATTATGCTGCTCTGGAAGACTAGCTTATTAGGTGATCCAAGGGTCTCTTCTTAGCTAGTACTTAACTGTGTTGAATTAAACCTATTTAATTGTGCTGAAAACGGGGAGCTGATTTGTATTATGACTACACTCTCCAACAGCAAGTTTTCTATTCCACTTTTTCCCTTGATCATCCTACAACTCAGGCATGGCAGGTCATTTGATTACACCCCTTCTCCTTTGGAGTCATTCCACAAAGGATAAAATATGCCTGAGCAATCACATGAACTCCAAGGGCCAAATTTAACAAGCTGCAACAGATGTGTGTTGGCTATCCAGTTTATCTAACTTCTCATACTTTTTTCCCCTCTTGCTTAGGGTATTAGAGCTGGGTGCTGCTGACTTGCTACTTGGCCCAATCATCAACTGTCAGCTTCAGGAAATTAATTTTTTTCTTTGGCTCCCCACTGAGTAGCACGTTTTCACATGCCAAAGGGAAATGCTAGTTCTTCTTGCCATTTCACTTTCTCCCCTCCCTGATTTTCCTTCTTCTTCACTTGAGAGTATTGTAGACCATTGATGTTTAGATTTTGGCCCATCTGCAACTGAGGCTCATAAAGTTCCTCAAGATAGAATCACTTTAACAGTGACATCATGGAGCTAGGCTGTCACCTAGGTAATGCAAATAATTGCCATAGCAACTAGACTTTATCATACAGAAGCCCTGTTTTTTCTTTCCTTTTGTTTGGAGAGGGGGAGAGGATATAGGTACAAATAGGGGTGATTGGTTTCTTTAAAAAATTAATAAAGACTCCAAAGTAACCGATCTTGTTGGCCCAAATCATGTTAACAAACTAAATAATTGACTTCCTCATTAAAGAAGCTATATCATAGTTTAAAAATAAGAATATCTTGCTGTTTACATAAATGTAATCCTATTAGTCACTGTCAGCAGGGAAACTGCAGTTAATGTAGATGTCCTCCCATTTTCTGAATCTAAAAATCCTATTAAAAATGGCTAAACTTACATAAATGGAAGGTCCAATTCATTACTGTTGGAGACACAGGGATGCTAGGAATATATCATTGCAGACCATAAGGGGAATTGCCATGGGGATGCTATTGAAAATGACCTCTGAAAAGTTACCAATCATCACTGAACTCCGAATATTTCATGTCATTTCATTTTTACACAGCATCCTGCTGCACTCAAGGTAGTTTGTTATTCAAATAGATGACAATAATATGTTTTAAATAAAGCATTATCTCAGAATGAATCCATCCAATAAAAACCTATCGTGGAAGGCAGAACTTAAAGCCAACACTCCAAATATATTTAACTAACATTCCATAATCCTGTTGAAATGTATCATTATAGGTAGTTCTCATTTACAGATTTCAATCAGAACTGACAACTCCATTATTAAGCAATGCAATCTTTAAGCACAATATGACACGATCACACTGATCAGTTCCACCAGTGGCCATTAAGCGAATCATTGCAGGTCATTAAGCACAAGACCACAACTTCCTGGCAGCTTCCCCACTGACTTTTCTTGTCAGAAGCCAGCTGTGAAAGTCACAAATAGCAATCACATGATTGCAAGACTCTACAGCAGGACTGTCAAACTCCCAGCCCAAAGACCGTATGTGTCACATGCAGTCCATGCCCACACCCAGTTTAATGAAGGAGGAGAAAGTCCCGATATGTCACGTGACGCCAATGTGATGACATGAGTTTGACACATCTGCTGTACAGTGTTATAAATGGATGTCCACTGCCAAGTGCATGAATTGTGATCATGTGATGTGAGTGCTGTGATAGCCACAACTTTAAAGACCAATCATAAGTCTAGTTTTTCCACCACCATTGTAATTTTGAATGGTCATTGAACGAGTGGTCAGTAAGCAAAGACTATCTATATAAAATAATGGCATAGCTGATATCACAATCAAGCTGACTTGATCTCAAAAATGCTAAATAGGATTAGGGCCTATTGTTACTTAGATGGGAGACTACCAGAAGATACAATAACTCTTAACTATGGGCTATACCAAGTTAAAATAATCATTTTAGAAAGCAAGAAAACTCTTTTGCCAGTGTAGTTAAAAAGAGTCAAACACAACTTGTGGAAGGGTGTTTTTTTTATTCTTTGCCCAAACCTCAAAGTGTCCAAACTGAACACATGAATGGGAGAGTAGCTCATGCTTACCCTGCTCCCAGAGATCTTTTTGATTAGACAGAATGGACCTTTAGTTCTTTGAGCATCCCATGTGAGGTTTTGATGTGTTCAGCTTCTAACTGCTTTGAGGCCTTTGGACGATGGTAAACCAGGATAACCATATTGACCATGAGGAAACAATACCCAAGAGATAGTATATTTATTAACCAACTGAGATTTATAAAAACACTGAGATTTAGGAAGTCTTCATCAGAAGCAATTGATGAGTTAAAAAAAATAGTGATGAACTAATTTTAGAGTTTTCTGCCTACCTTGTTGGCTGATAAATGAAATGGTGTGGAGTGATGGACATGCAAATTAGATCTTATCAGGTACAAAATGGCTTTAGCTTGCAAATGGGTATGGAGTAGTACTAGCAAATCTCCAGGTTTTAAAAATATAAATTCCAGTTATAAAGCATTTTTTTTATCCTACCAAATGCCAGGAACACTGACAAGAACTTGGCAATAGTTCCCAAACACTCAATTTTGCATAGTGTAACTACAATTTCATTGTCAGATTTGGTTGAAGCCTCTCAGACAGCTACTATGAAACCACTTAAATAATTGATTTTCTTCTGTCAACATAAAAGTGCAAGCCTTAATCCCATCATGGTTTAATTCTGGTGCTTCTTTTTCCTGCTCCTTATAGTTTAATGAACATTTTGCCTTGCACTTTCCAGTCTTAAGACTAGTGAAAGTTTCTTGTTGATATAGCAGACATATACCCTGGGAAATTGTTGTTCTCAACTCCTACAAGGAGATACATAGGCCTTTTGCCTAGTGGAAAACAGAAGAACCATCAGCTAGATAGTATTTATAAACAAAAGTGTTTATGAACTGAATTGGAGGTTCTTATGACGTATCCTTCAAGTCAGCTCTTGTTGATTTCATCACTATGACCCCTGGTGACACAATGGCTAGAATGCAGTATTGCAGTCTAACTCTGCCCACAGCCTGGAGTTCAAACCTGATGGGGCTCAATGTTGTCTCAGCTTTCCATCCTTCTGAGGTTGCTAAAATGAGGATCCAGATTGTTGGGGGCAATATGCTAATAGAGAGCGCTGGAAAACACTATGGGGCGCTATATAAATCTATGTGCTATTGCTATATATTCATGTGACTCTCTTGGTAATAAAATTAAATCAAAGGTGCATTTGGTTAATTGCTAATTTAGCAACCAAACTTCTGAAACAGTTCTAAGTCCTTGCAATTGAAACTCATTCTAATGGAAAGTGTTGGCAATTAGACTTGCATAACCAGCTTTGTGACTATCTTCTTGAGTTGATTTTGAACACATTAAGAGAACTGCAGTCCCCTATAGTTATAGGCCTCTTATACTAATATGGGCCTATGATGAAAAAAAAATGAGAGAAAGTCAAGTAGATGATTATCATTTGTGATTATGATATATACAGTAATCTAATTTTGATAATTAACTTTCAAATGAATTTGGATAAATTATGGGTTACCAAGATTCTTCCTTCCCACTAAATTACATTTCTCCTCCCTTTGTAATAAACATGTCCCATACCTAAAATAACTGATGGACCTGGAAAAATAATAAAATAAAATAGACCATATAACTATGCTGGTTAGTTTAATGAAACTGAAATGGTCCATTTGGATATGCACAGATGGCTTTTTGGTGATGTATTTTGTCAAACATGTTTTGCTTTTATTGAAAAGATGACTTTGAATTAATCCATGATTAATAAAATAATGAACTATTACAATGTTGGCGAACAATTTTGTTGCTTTTTTCCTCTTCAGTGTACTCTTTTTCACCCACAGCATCTTTGCATTCTGAAACCATAAAACATCTTTACAGCCTTGAAATAACAAAGAGCTTTGTAGATGCTTACATCATTCTTTTCCCCAATAGCCACCCTCGAAGACAAGTATCATATGCGCATAAGTTGTCCCTAACCTTTTATTTATTTATTTCACTGTACCCTGCAGAATTCATATGAATGGGTACAAGCCAACTGTTCCTCCTACCTCTGCAACCTGTGCAGAACATATTTAGAATCACACTGGCATATGAGCAAAAATATTTTACACTTAGCTAATGATTCAGTCATCGTGTAATAATCATTTTAAAAATAAAACTTCTGAATTTGCACACAGCAGGAGTTCGGAATTTTAAGGAGCCCTATAAAACTGTGCAAGCTGAAGAATCTAGAATTTTGTGTTTCTAATGAAAGCAATGGAGGAGGAAAGGGGACTTGGGAAGGCTCTTAGTAGGTGGAAAGATAAAGCAGGGCCGGTTACAACCCACCCCCACCCCATTTTTCAATGAGTAATTTGTTATGGGTATTTAATATTTATAGCAATAAACAGTAGAAATGAAGGATGGGAATTCTAACAAAAATTATAATGGAATAAACTTTTGAGAACTAGAGGTAATATTCTGAAAGTTATATAACTCGCCTGGGCAGGTCCTCAAGGCAGACTCTCAAAAAAGTCAAGATGGCCACCAGGACAATGCAATCAAGGCTCTACCTCTCATTCAACAATAGGCAGAGCTTTCATTGTACCACCTTGGTTGCCATCTTCATATTTTACCACATCCTGCAGACATCCCTGGTTTTGACAAAGGTTTAAATGACGCCTCCTTCATGGGGCAACTGCCTCCTTAACTTCCAGGAACAAAATGAAGTAAACACACAAATGTAACTGTGGTTTAATGGGTTTATTAAAATTCCCCAGCAATTCCCTTCACCAA
Organism: Pseudoxenodon macrops; assembly: GCA_032467955.1. Taxonomy (NCBI): domain Eukaryota; kingdom Metazoa; phylum Chordata; class Lepidosauria; order Squamata; family Pseudoxenodontidae; genus Pseudoxenodon; species Pseudoxenodon macrops. Next base: position 43,934 of record JANHFT010005582.1, read on the forward strand.
AAATCCAGAACTTTCCCAATTAAGTCCAGCCAATACTAGTCCACAGAGCAATGGCCAAAGTGTCCATGAGGCACTTGAAAGTTTCTCAATCAAAATAAATCCACCAGGCAAACTTAAATCCACAACATAAGAGAGTTCACAAGGCAAGAAAAGTCCAGTTTCCAAAGTTTTCCAATTTTCTCCACATGAGTAATCTGGATGGCTTTCTCTGCTCTTCCCTTTTCTCTGCCCTTGAATCAGGTACAAAAGGTGTTTCCTCTTCCTTATCACTGACCTGCTGCAACTGCATGTTTTACCTACTTGGAGCCTCAGGACTATTCTGCTGCAGCTGTGCTTCAGCCAATTCCCTCACTGATGGCTACTCAAGCCATCAATCAACTCAGCTCTTGAGGTGCCAGGAACTGGTTCATCCTTTTGTTGAGCTGACATCTAGAAAGATATGTGGGGAAGTATCTGGGGGAGTCATCACACCATGGCACTTCACATCTCCTGCTTCAACTGCTTCCATTGACAATCTCTGTAAGTACCAGAGTCTTTTGTGTATATGGTATGCTTATAACATATGGAAAGGCATTCTGATGTTCTACTATTATTAGATTATATAAAACACCTTATCATCATCTGTTGATCTTAGTGAAGAGAATTACATCCTCACTCTGGAGCACAAAGGACCTTATGAAATCCATGTCAACTCACAAAGACTTGATATGTACACATACTCATATGAATGAATCATAACCCATTGTATAGGAGGAGCTCAAGATGGCATATGGAATGTTCCCTCATCCTATGATGAACCTAAAACATGCCACCAAATCTATTGTCAAGAGCTAGTCTCTGTCTACAAGTCAATTTGTTTTGAATATTTGACAGCAATACTCAGAATTAACAGATGAAGTCAAACATACATGTCCCAGGATAATGTTGCAGGATCCAATCTGGGTCGGTCACCGGGACCAGAAGTTTAAACCTCCAAGCTTTTAGACTCATGTTGGAGCCCAACCTCAGGGAATATATTCTGGTGAAAGAGAAGTTCCCTGAGGATAGCAATAGCACTTAGACTTATATACCGCTTCACAGTGCTTTACAGCCCTCTCTAAGTGGTTTACAGAGTCAGCAT
>JANHFT010005582.1:58276-78342 GCA_032467955.1 Pseudoxenodon macrops
GGAACGGACTTCCGGTTATCCCGTTGGGCTGTTTTTCACCCTCTGGAGACTTCAGGGAAGCGTCCTGAAGCCTCCAGGGACTTCAGGGAAGCGTCCAGAAGCCTCCATGGACTTCAGAGAAGCGCCCTGAAGCCTCTGGAGGGTAAAAAACAGCCCAACAGGCAAACTGGAAGTGACTTCGATTTGCCCATTGGACCATTTTTCACCCTCCAGAGGCTTCAGGGAAGCATCCTGAAGCCTCCAGAGGGTGAAAAGTGGCCGAAAATCAAGTCCAAAAATCAGCTGGCCAGTGTGCACAAGCGCACTGGAGCTGACAGGACAGTGCCTCTCGTGCTCTCAGAAATGTCTACGCGTGCCACCTGTGGCAAGCGTGCCATAGGTTCGCCATCACTGGAATAGGTGCTTTTTCCACACAAAACTTGCAGTACTACATTTTCATTTGAGGACACATGAAACAGAGAACCCAGAAGTACATTTACCAGCTTTTTCATCTTCTACCTTTTTGTGTTGCACAAAAAAGATTGTATTCTTGTACTACAATCAGCTCAACACTGGCCAAAGTATTGCTCTAGCTGAGGGCCATGGTAGTAGAAAGCTTGGAGTTTTGTTTTGCTTTGCTTTGTCTCAAAGTTCCTCCAAATCGGCTCTTTTTTACACATTTTCCTTACTGGGAATACTTGATATAGAATTATAGATGAGAGCTAACTTTGGAAAATGATAAGGATAGGAGCAGGACTTCTCTTCCAAGATTGGATATGCTATTTTCAGTCTCAGAGAAGGAAAGCTGAGGAATTTTATGACTCATGGAAATCCTTATTCTTATATCTATAATTTAAGGAAAGAAAAAAAGGAAAAGAAAAAAGAAAGCAAGAATTGTTTCGGTGGACGATAGGGTGAATAGCTTTCAGAACAAGTCAGTGCAAAGTCTCTCTCTCTCTCTTTCCCAGCTGTCCAAGAAGCAAATTCCAAATTCCATGGTAATAACCTGCTGAGGAGTTTATATAAAATGGCTGACTATTAATGGAGTCTAAATTCTCCAGAATAATTTATCAGACTAGGTTGATCTTATTATTGTTTTCCTCTGTCAGCAATGTTCCTTTTCACACTTAGAGGAAAATGGTAGGTAGCTTGTTCATCATACTTTGACAGAAGGCATCTAATTTGGGGATGAGTTGTTGATGCTTCCTCCTTTGCCGAAACTCTTTTACATTCAGAAGCTGTTATGCCATGCTTGACTTTTCTCTAGGAATTGGGCAAGCATGAGTAGCCCCTATTTTTGTCACTTTCTTTGTTGCTGGTGAGAGTTTTGCTGTGTTTTTTGTTTTTTGACCAGTGGGGGGGGGAAATCCCTCAGCAAACATCCTATGAAAACAAATGGATATGCACTGTATTCTGTTGGATAATTGTATTCTGACTGACAGTAAAAACAGATATATGAGTAATAATGAAGCCCTTTGGGAAGGAAGAATGGAACAGCAGCTATGGCAAATTAGGAGTGCAGTATAGAAGTATATGTGCTTGTATATATTTTAAAAACTATTATTCATTTTGAGTTTGATCCAAGCTCATTAGTAATCTGGAAGGAAGCATTTTCTATTAATATTACTGAATTTTAGCATCAAGGGTCTGAATTTAGAAACTTCTGTCATATACATACAATTTATGTTGAAAGGCCTAGGGGCTTACTGCCTTCATAAATGATCACAATACTAGCTGAAAGTACAAGCCTTGTCAATATGAAGACCATCATTAGCTGACTTCTGAACCTTGTCTAAAAGAGACAAGACAGCATTTGCAGATATTTAACTGAGGAGCTCATTTGAGATCTGAACTACTGTTGAGAGGAATGAAAAGTCCTAACAAGGTTGTCCGAATATGGCTGAACTTCAGCTGCCACTTTTATCAGTTGATAATTTGAAAGTATACAGTATGTTATAGCCTGATTATAAATAGGACTTCATCTTCAGAACAATTGGTGTTGTTCTATGCTTTTCAATCTGATGCAGACTTGTTTTACTTCTAGAAAATTAGTAACACATATGAGTTTTCATCTGGAACTATTACTAAAACAATTTGGAGGTCCTTGGTGTTTTCTGAGCTTGGTTGTTTCCTTGCAAATGTTTAATTATCAGATTAGATAACTTTATAAGTGCCAAAAGGGAGTGGCGTTTGGTCTCATTTTATATATTAGTGGCTTGATCTGTCAATGTTGGTAGGAGTGGTCTTGTGATTCCAATTGGATTATTGTTTATTATTAACTTGTTCGTCTGAGTTGGTAGTCCCTTGATTGTATTGTTTACTTCTAGTATTGGTCTAGTATTAAACTTGGTGTTAAACTGATCTCATGTAGGTGTTGATTACTTCGGAAGATGTCGTTTGGTCTTTTTGTTTCCTTTTTAGCTTTCTATTGTCTTTTTTGAATGGCATGTAGTTTTTGTTTATCTCTATATGCCTGTTAATAGCCAATTTGTCTGAATCTAGTTATTTTGGATTTAGGTTGGTCTAGGGATGCTCATCATTTCCCAGTTGAAATTATGGTGGCGTTTGTCAATATATTGTGAATTAATGAATTTTCATTATGTCTTCTGACTGCTAGTTGGTGTTCATGAATGCATTCTGCTAGTGTCCTGCCTGTTTGACCTACAAAGTGACTGTTGCAGTCCTTATACTGTATGTTGTACATGCCTTCTTTTTTCTTCTGGGGCTGCTGGCTCCTTTACCTATTTTGGAGGGCTTTATTCTGTTTGTGTGTTTTGGTGATGCTATGTGGTTATAATAGTCTGTTGGTGATTTTGGCGATGTTTTTGATATGGCAGTGTTATCCTTTTCATTGCTTGAGTTGGTTGTGCTATATTGGATTGAATGGTCATGCATTTTTGATGAAGTTGTGTGGATATCCATTTTGTTGGAAGATGTTGTACAGATGATTTGTTTTCTTTTTCTGATGTTCAAGGTTGCTGCAGTGTTTGTGCTCATCTAAATAGCATTATTACACAGCTTCTCTTGTAGGAATTTGAGTTGTTACTTTGGTATTAGAGCATTTGGTTGGTGTGGATAATTTTTGGACTCACTTGGGTTTATAATTTGCCATCACTGCCTCTGCAGATGAAGATATCCAGGAAGGGTAGCATGTTTTTGTTTTCTTATTCCCTTGTGAATTTTATTCTTTTGAAGATGTTGAAGGTTTTGTTTGTGTTCTCCAGTTGATCCTTTTTTATTAGGAGAAAGGTGTCTTCTACATCCAGGAACCATACTTTGGATTGTATGTATAGGAGTGCTATAGATTCCAGACATTGTATTACTGGCCTAGCCATTCATTCTGAAATCAGTGAAACTGTTCCAGTTTTTACTTGAAAAGTACTCAAAATTCATTTTGTCTTCTAATCTTTCCATCTATAATTACATTCAAATGAGAGATGGTTGTTTCTAGCTACATAATTGTAGAGTTATGTTGATCAGTATAATTCAATATGTTGATTAGATAAATAAATCTGTTTTATTGTGTTAAGAAGATTTTATTTTGTGATCTATCAGGCTTTTTAATGGATTTTAGAAAGTTTTTTTTTAATCACATTCATTAGTCAGTCACAATTTTCCCTCATATGGATAGCTTTTTTGTGAGTTTAAATGCAAATTTATCCTACATATATTTTTACCTTAACTTTTCCTGATAAAGAGGTTTTTGATATGTATTCCTCCAAGAAGTGACAGTGGGTATGTCAAAGTCTAAAAGCCACAATCTGAAGCTCTACAACCACATAGCTCTCTCCCTGAACCCTGAATGTGATCTCCAGAGCCATTATAGAAGTTGATAACAAATTATCATTTTTAATATTTCAAAGCAAGAAAATAATTAGATTTTTAATAACCATTTTAAATAATGTAGTTCCGTTTAGACAGAAATCAATGCATTAATTTTAGAATATACTTCTTGGCCCATCATTCAAAAGTTCGTTGTGAGAGTCGTCCTTTGCTTTGGTGCAATTCCCTCAAAATCAGGCCTAGAAAAGCATTGCCTTTTGAGGGAGAGGCAATATCAAGTTAGGCTACATAAAGAAAAACATCTGGAATGTGAACATGGGATTGGTTTGCATATCATGTGATTACTCAACAATATTATTAGCCTTTTTCAGACGTTCCGAAGCACCAGATATGAAGTTGGAACAAGCAAACTTCACTTCAATTAACATTTATCAGAATATCTAAAGATAGCTTCTTCATGTTTCATAATGCTCCTTGACAATTTTGCCCCTGTAATCTCTTCAGAGGTTCAATAATTCAGAGGCACTGGATCCCTCGCATACATTGTATTAGTTCCATTTTTAAAGTTGCTTTTTTGTGTAACAATTTTCTTCCCCCAAAAAATTTATATTCATATAAAAAGAAATAATTACTGTCATCATCAGCCCAATTAATTAAAAGGGCAAGGCACACACAAATCCTGAAGACTGGTTGTGAAAAATGAACACACGTTTTGTTCTAGTCTGCTGCTGCAAACTAGTATTGTTATACTTCCATAATAGTCCTTGGTGCTCTCTGAGCTTGGTTGTTTTCTTGCAGACATTTCATTACCCAAACTAGATAACATCATCAGTGGTAGTGGTGGAAGTGTGCCCGCAGGCAAAAAAAATTCCCATTTGCATGCTTTCTGAAGCAGTTAATGCCCATTTGTGGTACCAATAAAAGAGAATATTTAACGTTCAGGTAACATCATTAATGCTAGTGGTGGAAGTGTGCCCGTAGGCAGAACTAGCATTGATGATGTTACCTTGCTTGGGTAATGAAATGCCTGCAAGAAAACAACCAAGCTCAGAAAGCACCAAGGACCCTTCATTTCAACCCTGAGTTATAAATATTCTGCTTTATTGTTGCCACCAGTGCTTGTGGAACTGTTATGAAATACACCACCACAATCATCTAAACATCTCCATTCCAATCCTGCCACTAGAGGGACAATCCATCATTATTTTGAATTATTAAGTATATATTATGGATGGCAAATGTTGGACATAAGTTGCTTCAATTGCCTTTAGTACCTCATCTTACAAAATATAAAATAAATATCTTAGAAAAAAAAGTTAGCATAGAATTTTTCCTAGGATGAAAGGACTTAATGATTCGTTTAGACAAGCAGATGCAATATATAATTATAGGTAGCAATGTATAAATAATTCTATTTCCAGCTCATGCAACTTGCACATCTGTGCATCTGTAAGCCTAGTTCACCAGGTTTCAACTGTGATTATTAAATATCAAAGTATGGACAAAGAAAACTGTAAAATATATAATAAATTATGTATTACACATCTTTTAAGAATGAGGCAAATCTTCAAATATCCTTCAAAACATAGATTTCTAAATATAAATTATTCAGGTAACTGACTTAACTTAATTGCAGTGATTCACTTAACAACCATGGCAAGAAAGGTCATAAAATGGAGCAAAATTCACTTAACAACTATCTTGGCCAGGGAAATTTGGGGCTCAATTGGGGTCATGAGTCAAGGACTACGTGTTCTGTATTAGACATTATGTATGACACATCTTTCAGGAACAGGGAAAAACTTTAAATATTCCTTCAAAATATAGAGTACCGAATATAATTTTTCCCCAAATTATAAAATTAAAATTGTAATTTAATCTATTATTTGAATCTATTATTTGTGTCAATAACTGTGTCTAAATTCCTCACAATGCCTGTGGTTGCAAAGATATGCTGGACTTTCTTGCAAATCACGTTACACTGACCCAACACATCTGTTCTCATCAGAAGACCCAAGCAAAGTTGTTGAGAAAACAAGGTGTTGCCTCCTTTCCAGGCCAAAAGAAGCACCCAGTTTCTGCCATCCTTGAAGGGGCAGCAGAGCAACTTCACAACTGAAGAACAAGAATAAGTTCCACCCAGTTGATACCACCAATAATTAGACAAATTCATACACCGATTTACAATGATTGGGTTCCTTACATGCTCAGCATCTATACCTATTCTTGGGGTCAGATATGGACATAGTATTTAAAAATCTCATCCTTGATTCAGCTGATCAGGGATCAAAGGAACAACATGCATTGATCCCTTTACTTGCAGTCTAAAATGGGGACAAACTAGATATATTGCGGGGGGCTTTTAGTTCAGGAACATTACTTTGAATATAGTAGTCTTATGAAAATATTTGTTTATTCCAGGTAGGTTAAAGTAATTCTTGTGGTGTAGACAGTGGTGGGATTCAGCCAGTTCGCACCACTTCCGGAGAACCGTTTGTTAACTTTCTGAGCAGTTTGGTGAACTGGTTGTTGGAAGAACTCATTAGGGCAGAGAACTGATTGTTAAATTATTTGAATCCCACCACTGGGCGTAAGGATTAAGAGACCATGAGTTCGAGTCCCTATGTGGGCACAAAGCCAGTCACTTTCTCTAGCCCCAAGAAGGAGGCATTGGCAAACCACTTCTGAAAATATTGCCAAGAAAACTGCAGGGACCACAGTCTCTGAGAAATGGCAGCAATAGCATTTATATACTTTCCCATAGTGCTTCACAGCAGTGGCCCCCAACCTTTTGGGCACCAGGGACTAGTTCCGTGGAGAAAGATTTTTCCAGAGACTGGAGGGGGCGTGGTTTTGCGTACTGCCTGCATCCTGTGGATGGGGCTTCACTTGTTCGTGCAGACCAGTTTCTGGCATGTTGCAGACTAGGGTCAGCCCATGGACCACAGGTGTGTGACCTCTCCTTTACAGCACTCTCTGGACAGTTTACAATGACAGCATTATTTGCATATTGCCTCCAACAATCTGGATCCCCATTGGAATGACTGAGTCAACCTTGACTTAGGATCAAACTCCAGGCTGTGGGCAGAGTTTGCCTGCAATACTGCACTTAACTCCTGCACCATCAGGGCTCCATGCTTGAACAGAAGAAATAAAAAGTCATTTAAAGTTATTTAAAGAATATGAAATACATACAAATTCTGTATTCCCTTATAAATAGCCTCTTGAAAAACATTAATATATTTTTTATTAAAATTTACATGGAGAAAGTAAATATTTTTTTATTGTGTCAGAAATCCTTGATCAAAATTTAGTTCATTTCAAAATACTTTACAGCTCCCTTGTAAATATTCACCCTAACCTTTATTTTCCAACCCAAATTAGCTCTACACAGGAACTGGTGAAATCCTGTAGCAGGTCATAGCAGAGAGCCTTTGGGCTGTTGCATAAAATTTGATTACTTCTCTGCTTCCTTCAGACAAGAGAGGTATTTTGCAGACACTTGAGACAAGCATTTATATGACATATTTCCAAGTGACACAAATCACCATGGCAAAAACAATAAATTCTTATAACTTTAGGCAAAAACGTAAGTAGTTACCCAATTCCTAAATGGCATGTACTGATCAAGAAGCCTAATAATCTATAGTCAAGCAGAGTCCTATTTAACAACCTGAGGCTACAGATTTGAACTCACATACTTGTAATAAACCTCACAGGGCATGTGGGACTTATAGCCAAACAACAGTGCAGAATTTAACTGAAATCTAGTTAATGGACACTAAAATCAGATTTGTAAGGTGATAGAATTATTAATAAAATACACTTACCATTATTCTCAAATAAATCTTTAAAATAAGTGCTAAAAGGACAATTTTCTTAGGAATTGGAATTCATTTTCTTCAATATGAATCAAAACCGTTGAACAGAACTGTGATGGAAAATACAAAAGTATAGGACACAATATTGAAGAGAAACCCATGTTTATTACAACAATTGTTAGGTCTCAACTTTACAGGAAAGAGGGACCTCAAGCAATAGGAAAGCAAAACTTTTTGTAGAAGTTGAGCCCTATGAGGTGGAAAATCCTAGGGATCAGATTTGTTGACCACTTTTTGGGAAGCTAAGAGATCCTTGATGGAGTACATAGTGGTATTTCTGTGGTAGGGTAAAAGTGCCTTTTCAGAAGTGGCAGCAGAGGTGGGGAAACCCATTGTGAAGGAAATGGAACATTGGAGTATCCCTGATTAAGGAGTTTCTCATCTTGCTACTAAGTTCAATTCCCTCTTAAGGTTTCCTTCAAGCTGTGATGGAGCAGGTGAGTGAATCCCACACTCACCTGCACTGCTGATCTTATCCTACCTGCAAGCAAACAACCATGTTCAGACAGCACCAAGATTTCCACAAACCTACAGGTGCATTGATTTTACACCAGTGTTAGAAATTTATGTTATCCATGTTTACCTGGGAAGTAAGTCGCACAGATTACACTTCATGTTATTTCCACGTTGATTTATATGAGTTTGGAATATTACCTTTTCTAGCAGAACATACGTTTATGCATAAGACATAAGACTACAAAATCAACCATCATAATCTTTTTCTTCACATTGCTCTGGTTTATTAACTTTAAAACCTCACATTTAAGGGTGTGGAAGCTTGTTTTGGTCAAAATTACTATATGAAATAAGAATAACTGCAGCAATTATTTTCTCATTTCCATAGCAACCGTTGAATAGAAACAACCTTTGTGAAATGATAACCCAGAAAATCTGAGATGACTTCACATGACTAAAAAAGAGATAGTTTTTTAAAAGGGAGCTGACAATATAATATTAGGTCAAGTTATTTAAAAGACTCAGTGCCCTGTTTTGCAGCTTGTCATCCTCAGAAATGCCACATCTCATTGCACCCATCAATTCTAATCTCTCAAAGGGGGAGAGGGAGCACAATTCTCTTGCTCTATTGAAATTAGAATATACCTATGAGATTTCCTGAGAAGTTATACTCAAATGCTGTAAGTATATGTGTATTTCCTTCTCAGATCACACCATTTCTCTACCAAGGCCCAAAGTTCCAACCTTCTTTTTCCTGTTGTGTTCCTATTAAGAGCATCATGTCAATTATTGGTAAGGCTGAAGCCAAAAGTGGATAAGGCCAGAGTCAAAAGTGAGAAAGATTGAAGAGGGACATAGCACAATAAAATATAAAGTGTTATTTAATAAACTATCCTATCATAAAGTCATCGTCTGGATTTTTGCAGCACTGACACAGTAGCTTAGCTAAGTAAATAAATATACTTATTATACTACCAAATATCAAAGCAATAAAAGTACCAGAGGCAGGTAAACACTCCAAAGCCTGGATAAACATGCATAGTTTTAGTTATTCAGTGAATGTAAGTGTAGTGTCTGCTCTTTCAGTGAACAACTTTGTTTCAGGTTATCATAACATGATAAATTTATATCAGTTCACGTGCATATATGGGACAGTAGTATAGATAGATATGGCAGTTGTTCAACTTCAAAGAATACACACTCTTGTGCAGTCCATCTGTGGAATGTGGGTGGCTCTGCAATCCCAGCCTGCAAGCCAGAGTCTAGCACAATGGGGCAATGAAAGTCCATTGCTGTAGTAAGTAAGTATTCAACAAACGTCCTCTTCCTATTTTCCCCACCACTATAGTGCTGTCAGGTGAGTAATAAAGCTACTTGGAACCATGGTGAAAGCTGAACACCAGGTGCAGACCAAAGATGAATGAGCATGGCAGGCCCTTCCTTCCACAGAGGTGCTACCTCTCCTTTAAGGTATTATTTTGTACTCAGACTAACCCATGTACAGCTTTCTGCATGATGCTTTGAATAGGGCAGGTTGTTTCAGAGCTTTGTGGACTGGAGCCCCATGAGGCTAATTAGGGGCTCCATTTAAAAATCTGCCATAGACTAGCTCCACATAATAGCGCATAATTGTTGTATTTGTATCATATGATCATGAGGGCTATCGAAGATAGAATCTGCTGCTTTAAGATCAACAGTAGCTGGCAAAGCAATCAAAGCTTACCATAGTTCCTGGTTCCTCCTAGGAAATACACCTACTCAGTGTTTCATTTAGAGGCTCTGTCATATTATTAAACTAACAAGTTGTCAGGGAAGAGATAGATGGCTCTGGATGGACATTTGACTTAGTCATTTGACAAAGCAGCTGAACTTAGACCAAAGGTCATACACAGCCCTGATCTAAATGAGTATTCTGGCGTACAATCCTGAAGCCAGAATGAGAGATATTTCTCAAAGATAATTTCAGCCTAAAGAAGCTGTCATCAATTTTCCATCTGTATAATTCTTTTTATAGTTAAGGCAACCTTCTTATAGACTAGTGGATAATTGTGACTCATACGATGGCAACTTACATTCTTTCATCTTAGACACAAGACTGTATGTACAAAAGATGTACAAATGGAGAACCATCTTACCCGGGTTCCTCTGATAAATGAAGTTAAATTAACTGGAAATGAAGCTGGAACTTTTGAGGTTTGGATATCGCTTTTATTGTCTTTTACAGAAGTGAAGCACATACAGTATGTTTATCCTACCAGATTGTTTTGTATACCGGGATTTTTTTAAAACTTAGGTAGTGTTAGATAGGGGGACGCAATAGAAGAGGTGGGACACAGGACATAGGTTCAGCACATTTATTCCTGGACGCGATCAGCACGAAGCGACTGGCTGGCTGCTGGGGCTCTCTGACAGTGGTTTATTTTTCCCACCACTAGATTAGCAAATTGGTGGTGGGTATGCAAATATTACTCCATATGTCAGCACACAACACCCCTCCCCTCCTAGATAGTCATTAACTAATCAGGGGTGGATTAAGCCATGTAATCACTAAAGCAAGTGAGGCACTTAAGGGCGCGACCAGACCCGTGCAGTTCACTTGTTCCAGCGGCGGCAGTCTGAACAGTCAGACCTGCTGCTGCTCCTGAGTCCTCGAAAGGAACCTCCTCAAACACTCCCATAGGCATGGAGGACTCTGCCCCGGCCTCTCCTTCTACAGCTCTGGGATCGCCTCGCTGGACACCCGCTTCTCCAGATAAGTGTTTCCACGTCTCCATCAGATTTGAGTCTAGGGCTTGATGTTGTTTGGAGTCGGGGCCGTTTTCTCATTGTTTTGTTTGCCAGGTGCCGGTTTGTATGCTCCTTAGGGTAGAATATCACTCTGTCCTCTTACAAAGTCTGGGTCTGGTTGGACCCTGGGATTTTCGGGTTGCCTTAGCCATAACTCTTCCAGTCTATTCCTGCGTTGGTCAATATGCCTTCTCCACCTGTCCGTCCTCAAATTCCACTTGGTACGACTTTCGGCCTGTTATTGTTACTACCCAAGCTCGCACCCAAGTGTCATACCCTGTGTAATTATGGGCAAATACTAAATCTCCATTCTCAAATGCCCTGGTCTGCATGGGGGTGCAATCAATATAACTGGGACTTTAGTTTCCATCCTATCAATAATTCAGCTGGACTCCTATTAGCGTTTTCACTGGGAGTGATATGTTGGGATAACAGAAATCTATCTATTTTTTCTTGCCAGTTACCAGGGCCCATTCTGGTTAATGTCTCTTTGGACAATTGCATCATTCATTCTGCTTGACCATTACTCTCCAGACTGAATGGTGCAACTAATGGGTGCCTAATTCCTTGTTCTGCCAGGAATGATTCAATTGCTTTTGCTGTCAATTAGGGTCTGTTGTCAGAGACTAGGACCATGGTTGCCTCCATGGTCAGTTTGGGCATGGAGACCAGCTCTAGCCATTTGGAATAAGTGTCTACCACAATTAGGATGGTTTGTCCCCCTATCGCCCCTGCAAAGTCAATATGAATTCTTCACCAAGGTCCCTTAGGCACTTCCCATTTACTGATTGGTGCCTGGGGTGCACCTGGCCAGGTTTCCTGGCATGGAATGCAGGTGGTCACCCACTCTGTAATGTCCCAATCCAAGTTTGGCCACCATATATAACTTCAAGCTAATGCCTTCATTCTTACAATCCCTGGGTGACCCATGTGTAATGTTTCCAGGACTTGTTTCCTCAACTCCTATGGCACAATCACTCTCTCCCACCCACCCCATAACAACCCCTTCAGGGTTGATAACTCAGCTTGTTTGATTTGGAATGTTTTGAATTCCTCTTCTAGTTTCCCTTGCAGCCACCCCCTTAAAACCCAGTTTAAAACTTTAGTCAAAGTCTTGTCCTTCTTCATGAACTCTTCTATCTCATTTGATATAACTGGGCTGGTAGTTCCAATGTCTATGAGCAATACTTGTGCGATGGGGGCCGGGTCCACAAAAAGCTCTGACAGGGGGCACCTGCTGAATGCATCATCATTGGTGATACTTTTCCCCAACTGGTCACTAGCTTGTAGTCATACCCTTTCAGAAAAAATGCCCATCTCGCCATTCTTGGGGCCACATAGTTTGGTGTTTGTTGATCCCCAGTAATGAGACCCAAAAGGGGATTGTGGTCAGTGATGAGTTTGAATTTCCTCCCATACAAATATTCATGAAAATGCTTTATTCCTGCCACCACAGCCAATGCTTACCCATCCAATTGGCTGTACTTCCTTTCCGCGGAATAAAATGCAATGGGAGTCTCTGAGCCATCCAATAGCTGGTGGCTAAGAACAGGTCCCACCCCAAAAGGATAAGCATTGCAAGTCACTAAAAGGAGAAGAGTTTCATTGTATTGGATGAGAACACTATCTGATGATAGTAAGTCTTTAACAGCTGCAAATATGTGGGCTTCCTTCCATCCCCAGGTCAACATGGCCATCTTCCCTAGTAGCCTGTGCAACGGTTCAGCAATGGTGGCCTTCTGTTTTAAAATAATACTATAAAAGTTTAACAGGCCAAGGAAAGCCTGGAGTTCCATTTTATTCTTTGGGGTTGGGGCTTCCTTAATGGCTTCAATCTTACTATTTGTGGGGTGGATTCTAAAACCATCAATTAAATATCCCAAGATTCCAATTTTGCATTTCTACTATTTTATTTTAAGACCTTTCTTTTGGAATCTTCACAATGTCTCTTTCAATCTGTCGCTCAGTTGTTCTTCATCCTCCCCGGACATGAGGACATCATCAAAATGGGAGACCATCCCCAGAATGCGCTGTAAGAGGCGCTCCATCATACTCTGGAACAGTCCAGGGCCACGCTTACCCCAAACTGTAAACAGTTGCATTTATATGCCCCACGATGTGTCACAATGGTTTGTGCTTCCACGGTAGCGACATCTACCAGCAGTTGCTGATATGCTTATGTTAAGTCTAGTTTAGCAAATACTTTCCCCTTCCCAAGCAAATACAGCAGATGTTGCATAACTGGCGCCAGCTATGCACTCTGTTGTAATGCTTTAGAAGTAGTGTGGCCCTCCTCAATGTCTCCCAATAAGAAATTTCTCATCAACTCTGGTGACAATACAATGTCCTTCACAGCTATTCAGAGGAGGAGTCCCATGCCATTGGCACACATAGCTCTCTCTACTCTGGTCACATAGAACATAAAATAATAGAATTGGAAGGGACCTCGGAGGTCTTCTAGTCCAACCTCCTGCTCGAGCAGGAAATCCTATATCATTTCAGACCAATGGTTGTCCAGTCTCTCTTTGAAAGCCTTCAGTGGTGGAGCACTCACAACTTCTGAAGTCAAGCTATTCCACTGGTTAATTGCTCTCATCATTAGGAAATTTCTCCTTAGTTCTAGGTTGCTTCTCTCCTTGGTTAGTTTCCATTGTTTCTTGTCTTGCCTATTGGTGATTTGGAAAATAGTTTGATCCCTTGTCCTTATAGCAGCCCCTCTGCCAATGCCACTATGATAATTATCTCACAATTATATGGACTGTGCTATGCAAAGTCACAGTATTGGGCTGACTCGTGCTTATACCAGGAAAAAGAAATGGGTAAAATATGTACTAACATTGATATGTACTTTTCTTGGATTTATATTAGCTTCTTGACTGCATGTAAATCACTTAGATACCCTTCCTTATCAAACTCTACCCTACAGCACCATTTCCTAAAGTTATATTTAGGTCTGCTCTATTAGATATTATTACTGGACACTTTTAGCAGCTTCCTTATCTATTGCAAAATTACATTTTGTACTTTACTCAATGCAAGAGTTAAAAATATGAAAGTAGAGAAGGTAGAAATGCTTTGGCACAATAACTGGCATCAAACATACCAATTAAGCAAACTCTGAATTAAATTTTTATGCCTTTATAATTACCTGCAACAAGTGAGAACTATTGCTTGTCGTTTTAATATAAATGAATTATTTAATGGTTGGATCTAGTTCTGCATACTGCAATGTTCAACTACCTGAAAAAGAATGATAAAAAGAGAAAAGGAGGAACAAATCACTTTAAGTTAAAAAAAATGCATACTGTCAAGGTTAGATTATTTACTCTGGGTTTTTTCCCCCCCTCTTAAATTAAAAAAGTCTCACATCCAATCCTAAAAGTATAGGCTACCAAAATAATTAAATGTATTATCTATACCTAAGGAATTTTGGTAGAAAATGCCTTCCAATGAATAATTTAAGGAAATACTGTTTAGAATAATTTCAAAAAACTATTGTAAATCTCAAAGGAGTAGAAGTTATAAACCAAAAGCACATCAGCTAAAAATATTTCATTCTAGACATCCCTAATGTGTTTATAATCAGGAAACTAAAGACATTGGATTTCTAAATAATAGAGCTAGTGCAGCAAAGTGACTGTGCTAAGATTCATGAGGTCCGTTATTTGAATGTTTCTTTTGCTGTTAACAAAGGAGGTGGCTTTTGTCAGGCTACCTTTAACACAGCCTTTGCTTTGTCCTAGGCTAAGGACTCCTGAAGAGTTCTGATCACCTAATCTTAAACCATACAGTTATGCATGATAATCACAGGGAATGTTCAAATGTTTATCAGAAAGAGAATGAGACACCTTGCTCTCTCTTTACCAGTCCCAACTTGCCTTCCTTTTAATAGCAATAACACTTAGACTTATATACCTTAACAGTGCTTTACAGCCCTCTCTAAGCAGTTTATTGAATTAGAGTATTGCCCCCAACAATCTGGGCCCTCATTTTACCAACCTCAGAAGGATGGAAGGCTGAGTCAAGCTTGAACCGGTGAGAATCGAACTGTCCAACAGCAGTCAGCAGAATTAGCCTGCAGTACTGCATTCTAACCACAGCACCACCATGGCTCTTAAATAATAATAAAATCTTCTGTAGCTTTTTAAGGCAAAGTCATAGCTGATCCACCATGCTTTTATTGCTGCTTAAATTGAAGAAATGGATATGAAACTATTATGATTATTGGAATCAGAAATTTAGTATCCTCTATGAGGAGAAACTTTAGAATAATACTAAATGTTACAACAAACATTAATAGCGGTTAAGTGAATCAGAAAAGAAGAAAGGACATAAGTATAGGGTTGATTCTGATATTCTAATCTGCGATAGCGATAGCGCTAAAATTTATATACATCTTCACAGAGCTTTACATCACTCTCTGAGAAGTTTACCAATGTTAGCATATTGCCCCCAAAAATATTTTGACCTTGGAAGGATGGAAGGCTGTGTTCTGACCTTGAACTGGTCAGAATCAAACTCCTGGCTATAGGCAGAATTAGCCAGCAATACTGCATTCTAACCATTGCACCATCATTGCTCCTAAATAAATAGCTCAACTGAATTGAATTAATACACATGAAGTATTCTAAACACTCAGAGCGAAGAATTATGATTTCCAGAGGGATAGCTAATTAACTTATTACAATTAAAAGAAGAAAAGTATTCTGTGGCACCATAAACTACCAAAATTATTGTGGCATAAACTTTGAAGGATAGAATACACCAGAGGTTTCCAATGAAAGGCACTCATAACAGATATTTGAGAGACAGCATGAATCCTTATCCACTTCATTGCACATGCTATTTTTTAAAAAGGTAATAGAAATATAAGAAGTTAATTTTGTAATCAGCATTTTCATGCCACCTATTTGACTGCCTCTAGTAGTTTTACAATATAGAGAATCCATAAACAGCAACCATTAAATAGAATTAAATAATGTGTTAATTTAGTTTATAAAAATATGTTGTTGTCTAATTAAAATCTTCATGATAGAATGACCTTGGTAGAGAACAATCTTTACCACTTTTGGAAAGATAGCAAAGTGGGGGCCACATGACCTGAGAGGCCTACTGTTCCAGAGAGACGGTGATATTACTGAGATTGTTCAACCCTCCCCCACATATTCTCTTATGGTGGCAGGGGCTGTCTCCAGTTATGAAATTAATTTACATGTTTAGGGATGGCTGCTGTGATAACTATTGCCTGCTCTTCATTACTTACAGAGTTCCTTATCAAAAGGAAAAGCATTAATCTTGATGCGTGATGTCTTTTGAAACCTATTTTGGAAGCTGAAAGAATCAACTTCTTTTGCCATATAGTTGCCCTTTTGGGAAGAGGAGAATTCTGGACATTCTTTCTTTCTAGCCATCTTAAGTTTTCAGATCCCACAGCACAAAGGTGGCTTTTAAGGCAACCTCCCTTAACCTGACCTATTATTCTCTTAGTGATGTATAATAGTAGCAGTAGTGGCAGGACACGGTTCTACTTTACCTATTGTGCATGTGCCATTTGGAAGAAAAATATTATCAGTGCCTCCTCCCCAAATGCTGACAATTCTTCCAAAATGAAGAGGCATGTATAGAAATGTTTCTCCTTTCTGCCACTTCTCTACAGGGAAAATGGCAATGCCATAGGACAAAAATGATGGCAAAAACCTACTTTTAATAATAATGGAATGAAAAGCAGAAGGAATAAAAGAAATAGCTAATGAAGATGCATCCCTTAGTCAGGAAGAAAGGAAGAGACAAGAGAAAGATGAACAAAAAAGGGCTTTGATTGGTCTCTAGATTTCTTTCCTAATATTCTAGAAAATAATATGATCAAGAGGCTTACAGAAAACCATAGGAACTCTAAAAGAGGAATAGGTTGCAAGAATACATCACCCAATGACAAGGCAAGTCTTTCAGATGTGTAGAGTCCAAGGTTCAATCTTTTACACTGTTGACTTAATGCCTTGGTAAGGCCACATTTGGAATACTGCATTCAGTTTTGGTTGCTATGATGTAAAAAAGATGTGGAGACTCTACAAAGAGTGCAGAGAAGAGCAACAGAGATGATTAGAGGACTGGAGGACTGGAGGCTAAAACATATGAAGAATGGTTGCAGGAACTGGGTATGCCTAGTTTAATGAAAAGAAGGCCTAGCAGTGTTCCAACAGCTCAGAGGCTGTCACAAAGAAGAGGGAGTCAAGCTATTCTCCAAATCACCTGAGGATAGGACAGGAAGCAACTGTCTGATGGAAAGTGTTAGATAAAAACTAATCAAGGAGAGAAGCAACTTAGAACTAAAGAGAAATTTCTTGACAGTTAGAACAATTAATCAGCAGAACATCTTGCCTCCATAATTTGCGAATGCTCCAACATTGGAAGTTTTGAAGAAGATGTTGGATAACCATTTAGCTGAAGTGGTGTAGGGTTTCCTATCTAAGCAGGGGGTTGGACTAGAAGACCTCCAAGATCACTTCCAACTCTATTATTCTATTCTATTCTATTCTACTCTACTCTACTCTACTCTGTTCAAATAATAGTAAGATCCAAGTGTACACACATACCACCAAAAAAGGTAAAACAAATGACAAGGGTAGTACTAGTCACATCAAAGAGATAAAATTTAGTACAAATGAAAGCAAATCAATGGCCATCACCAAGAGAAACTAATAGCAAAATAATGATCATCTGTCTTAAATAAACTTGGATTTTTTTCTCTTAAGAGCTGAATAATTCAGCACAATAAAAACACATTTTCTACTCAGACCATTTGGAGTACTGTGACCATTTTTGGACAGTATAAATTGAAAAGGACAGTGACTAATTGGAGCAAGTTCAAAGGAAGGTTATCAAGATAGTGAACAGTCTGGAAATCAAGTTCTGTGAGGATCAATGAAAGCATCCAAGCATGCTTAGCCTACAGAAAATAAGACTGAAGGTAAATATGAAAGCAGTCTGAAAATAACTGAAGGATTGTCGCACAGATGGTTTCTTTTTTAGAATAGAATAGAATTCTTTATTGGCCAAGTGTGATTGGACACACAAGGAATTTGTCTTTGGTGCATGTGCTCTCAGTGTACATAAAAATAAAAGATACATTTGTCAAGAATGATAAGGTGCAACCCGTAATGATAGTCATAGGGTAAAAATAAGCAATCAGGAAACAATATCAATAAGAAGTCATAGTATACAAGCAACAAGTTACAGTCCTGCAGTTGTAAGTGGGAGGAGCCCTCTCTAAGCGGTTTACAGAGTCAGCATATCGCTCTCAACAATCTGGGTCCTCATTTTACTAACCTCAGAAGGATGGAAGGATGAGTCAACCTTGAGCCTGGTGAGATTTGAACTGCCAGACTGCTGGCAGCTGGTGATCAGCAGAAGTAGCCAGCAGTAACCCTAACCCTCTAACCACTGTGCCATTGCTGCTCTTAAGCCCTAAGGCTTAGTTTTCTGCTCTGCTATTTCACACCTATATAAATTTTTTGGAGGAGGTCATTTGTCAGTTTGGAGTCAGGTATCATCTGCTGATGATACTAAGTCATACCCTGATTAAAACGGAGATGCAGTGTGGTCTTGACTGGAGGTTTGGGAGACTCAATGGGATAAATTACGTTGAAATTAAAAGTTTGCATGTTGGATCTCCTTCTTATCCCCAAAGCCTGGCTCTCTATTGACTTCAGTGTTGGTTCTGGCTGGAATTGCAGATTCCCAACTTGGGAGTTCTGCTGGACTTATCACTTGATCAGCTGGTGAAATGTATGACCATGGAGGCCTTTGCTCAGCTTAGGCTGATACACCAGTTGCAATCCTTATTGGAGAGCAGCAATAATAATTTACACTATAATTACATCCACTGCGCTCTACATGTTTTGGAAGAAGACTTAGCAACTGAGGCAGAATGCAGAGGCCTATCTGCTGATGGATGGGACCTCCTTTAGCCATATCACAGCTGTTTTGCAGCATTATATTAGCTACCAATGAGTTTCTGAATATAATTCAAAGTGCTGGTTTTAACCTATATAGACCTACGTGGCTTTACTCCCAGGTACTTCAGAATGGTTTCCTTCAAATAGAATCTACCCACCTTGGGTGATCAACCTTAGAGAGGATGCTTCAGGTTCTCCTCTAAAAGTGGCCTGTGGAAGAGAACAGTGACTCCAAAGTTTTGGAATATCTTCCCTCCAAAAAGTCTATTAACTTCTATACTACTGTCTTTCTGGAAGACAACTAAGCTTATTTTATTCTATGAGGGCATTGATGAATAGGATGAGTTTATATGGTGACAGCTGGTGGAGACTGGTTGGCTTTTGTTGAAATCTTTCATTTTCTTTTCTTTCTTTTGACACTATTGGGCTTTTAATAGTTTTATGCTATTATACTATTTTTATTGTCTTATCTGTTTTCATGACTGTTAACATGACTAGAAACTTATGGAACAGGTGACAAATCAAAATTTAAGATGAAGAAATAAATCCCACTTTCATTCCCTACTTCTTTCTGTCAATGTACAATATACCTATTTTAGTTTCATTTCATATTATTCATTCATGTTCTTTCCTTTTATTTGTCAGATTCCAGGTCAAAGTCTTCCATATGTCACAATCATCACCAGATAGTCCCAGGATATTGATCACCTCACTTTCCATGGTTTTTCCCCCAAATGTTCTGGGTTACCAGTCTTGGTTAACCTTGCGTTATATGCACCAAGGATCTCTAATCTTTGATTATCTTGCAAGCCAGCCTACCGTTATCTGCATCCTGTCCATTACAGAATACTTGCAGTGTCACACACTGAAGGCCTCTTTAATGTGTTGATTTCTACCTCATAACTAACTCCCAAGCTGTATCGCCTCTTTGGGCCACCAGTAAACAAAAGAAAAACAAAACAAAATCCCCATAATACAACTGTTTTGTCCTTTCTTCCTTAATAGCTATTTTTTTTTCCCAAATAGTTTTTTATTTTTCACATATTTCAATATCCAATTTCATTTCCATATACATTTTTCAGTTATTTCAAATCATAGTTTCAATTCTTTTCCAAGTCACACTTTCAGTTCACAATTCCTACACATAATTTTTTTTAACATTTCATTATCAAATATTCTCATATTTCCACTCTCCCCCCATATTTCATTATCAAATTTTCTCATA
>JANHFT010005583.1:9831-24126 GCA_032467955.1 Pseudoxenodon macrops
ACATACAAGAGAATGGGAACAGGAGAAAAATTAAGTATTAAATTTGATGGTGAAATGAAACCAATAATTAAATAAATGTTATTTTTATAAACTATGTAGATTATAAACTATGTAGACTCCGACAACAAATTCTGTAAGTTGTATGTTTGTGCTTATAAAAAAAAAAAATTGTTTGAAAAAAAAAGGATCATGAGGCTGCAATAGTTGTACGTGCGATAAACCTGTCATAAGTCACTTTCTCAATGCCATTGTAACTTTGAACGGTCACTAAATGAATGGTTGTAAGTTGAGGAATACCTGTACATATTGATAAACACATAATTCCACCTCTAAATAGCATGACTGTTAAAGCCTGAATTCCAACCGCTGCAGATGAAATGCGCACATGATGCAACACACACGATGAAAAATGTGACCATTATGTGCACATAACATATTCCACATAGCTCACTATCTGACCCATAGTCACCATGGTACAAATACTATGTTGAAACTGGAATGCTGGTGAGAATGCGGAGAAGTCAGAACCCAGTGAGGTATGGAGCACTGATGTGCTTGTCTGAAAGTCTCGGGTTTCCTACAATGAGTAACAATTGTGGGAAGTGTTGGGCCAGGATATGGTACATGGTGGCAGAAAATGGGACAGTAATTGCCCCCCCCCCACATTTGAGATCATATTCAATTATAAGGATACACCAATGCCAAGTCACTAATTTATAAAATGTTAAATGATCCGAGTGAGAATGCATTCATTTGCACCTCATTTTTAAAAGAGTGACCATGTGGCCTGAGCTTATTTCTTGGTGCAAATGAAGGCAGGCGAAGCAGACCAAGTTCTTGCTTTCATGTTGTCTCATCTACCATATTGTAGAGACGCCATGGCTGGTGAGCAGAGCCATGCTTGACTTTAGCCTCTTCTCTTTCCCTGCATGGCTCAATATTCAGCCCAAAGAAGCACAGAAAATGTTCTCTAATCTTCTCCTGCAAAACTGGACTTCTGGAGCTTAGAAATATATTACTGCTCACTCATAACCCTGGGGTGTGTGTGTGTGTGGAATTGACCCACTCACAGGATTGCTCCTAATTGCCTTTTAAAAAAAATATTTTCTCCCATGAGGGTCATCAGCTCCATCTTTTCCCCAATTACATGCCTGGAAAGCATGAGTAAAATAATGTCCTTAACAAACAGGAAGTTTCAGGGGCAGGAGAGAGGAAGCTGCCAATCCGCTGAAGCCACAACTTTGTTGTCAAGGGAAACCTTTGCTCCTCCTCCATGACCACTTTAAAGGCTTTCCAAGTTGGGTTTGGATGAGTAGTAGCTTTTTACTGACCACAAAGTTTTGCTAATTGACTTGTCCAGTATATTTATTTATTTATTAAATTTTTATGCCCCCCATCTCACCTATAAGGTGAGCAGCTTACAAGTTATAATATTAATCTGTGTCCTGTTTTAATTTTTAATACAGTACTAATAATTATGTTTGTTCTTAGGTTATCTTACCGCTTCACATAAATTAAGCAATTTTGGAAGGATTATCTATATGGAAATGTAATTTTAAAAAATATCAGACCAGAAGGGTTTTATTTATTTAGATTTTTAAAAATCCTTTTATTATTTTCATAAATAACCCAAGGTGCCAAACATACATATTACTCCTTCCTCCATCTACGTTTTGCACAACCCTGTGAGATGATCTGAAGTTAAGAGATAGTGATTGTCCTAAAATCACCCAGCCAGCTTGCATGATTAAGGTGGCACTAGAACTCACAATCTCCTGGTTTCTAGACTGGTATCTTAGCCACTAGATGTAAAAAATATAGAGCTTTATATGAACAACAAATGTTCTTAATATGTTCTATTAAGTCAATTAGATATGGATAAGTAGTACGTCCTATGAACCACAAACTCTGCTCAGTTAAAATAATTTATAGAATTCCCATTAATGAGCAATCTGAGTTTCCATTAAACTGCACCTATCAGAATGGTATATAGCAGTGATGGCTAACTTTTTTCTTCTTGCGTGCCAAAAATGGCAGCGCACATGCTAGCACACAACCCCCCCATGCACACTGTACTGTGCATGTGCGCGAGTCCCCCCATTGGGCTGTTTTTGCCCCCCAGAGGGTTCAGGAGGCATCCCTGAAGCCTCCGGAGGGTAAAAAACGGCCCACCGGAACTTCTGTTTTGTCCGTTGGCTGTATTTCACCCTTTTCAGGGAAGCTCCGGAAGGCGAAAAACACCCCTATGGGTAAACTGGAAGTTCGGGAATGGACTTCCGGTTTGCTTGTTGGGCCGTTTCTCACCTTCCAAAGGCTTCTGGGAAGTGTCCTGAAGCCTCTGGAGGGTGAAAAACGGCCAAAAATCAAGGCCAAAAATCAGCTGACCAGCATGTGTGCAAGCATGCTGGAGCTGACAAGGCAACACCTCCATGTCCCCTCAGAAATGGCTCCGCGTATATAGTTCACCTTCCCTTAAGCTCTTAAGAGAGCAGAGAGGGAGAGGGGGAGGGGAGAGAGAGAGAGAGTTAATGTTTCCTGTATGGGATTTTGCATGATTTTCTCTCTCTCTCTGATTTCTCTATTGTTACACAGTGTATATACCTTGTAACATCAAATTGTAGGCACACCACAATTTTCATAGGCAGTTTATATCTGTGCATGTCTGCATCTATAATTAAATGTACCTTTGCCAGCACACAAGTAATCACAGTCTCTTCATGTTTGGGCATGTCTGCAAGTCTAACTCAATGTTTATTTTTCAGGATAGAGGGAACAGAGGTTCTGAAACTGTGCACGGCGCCTAGAGGAAGCATATGGCTTCTGAAGCAGACAGACTTGGAAGTATTTTCCACCCACCAGTTAAGATTTAAACTCACGATGTAACTCCCCAAAGCTACAGATGAAGGAAGAGAACATATGAGTGTTTCTGTCACATCACCTCCTTCGCCTCTAGCTTCACTAGCTCTCCAACAAAGCGCATAGTCCTCAATTCCAGCATTTCTAAACTTTGGCCGCTTGAAGGAGTGTGGACTTCAATTCCCAGAATTCCTCAGCCAGCATGGCTAGCTAGGGAATTCTGGAAGCTGAAGTCCACACATCTTCCAGCTATCAAGTTTGAGAAACACTGCTCTTAATTCTTTTTCCTGTTATACCAGGAGGAGGCTAATTGTACGTGACACTTATGTACAGTGCTGTGCTCATTTTGAGTAGGGTCAAAGGTCATGGAAATTCAGAGACCCCTTTCCTGAGTTTAAAACAGGGAAGAGAGAAAGTGCTTAAGTTAAGTGCTTTTCTTGACTTATTTAATGCAATGCATTAATGCAATTTCCTTCCCCTTTCTTTCCCAAAAGTTCTTACAAAATAATTTGGATCCCTTTGCCTTGGCCATCACAGCTTTTCCCCAAACCAGCTGAGAATAGACTCAATACCTCTTGGCTTCCGTTTTTTAACATTAGGACTAAACCCTGAAAGCTATTAATAAGTAGAAGAAAGAGCCCGGGGTGTGTTTGTCTTCCCAGGTATTGGGGTTCAGGTTCAGCTCAGCGCTCTACCTGCCTTTCTTCTTCACTATAACTGGTAGGAAACATCGCCTTGCTTTGGACAGGGGACCTCGCTTTAAAGCTATTGTTCTGGGGAAAGTGACGCGTCCGGCCTTCAGCTTCAGCACACGCTGTTGCCCTGGGGTGCCTTGGCACCACGGAGCCCCCCGAAGGCCCGGCCGGACAGGGAGTCTTTTCCTACAAACAAGGCAGCTCTCTCGCTACACGTCAGCAGATCGAGTCCAAGCCAGACGGGTAACTCGGAAACTCCTTGGAGCAGGAACCCGGCGAGTAGCGCAGCGGTAACTCGGCGCGGCCCCGCTTCTTTCCCGCGCGGCTTTGGAGCAAAGCGACTCTCAGGCTCTTCCAGTGTTGAAGGCGAGCGGCCGAGGAAAAGAGGGAGCGGCTGGCTGGCTGGCTCCGTCTCTTCCCCAGCAGCAGCCGCGACAGCGCCTCCCGCGTGGCTCTTCGCTCGCTCCTCTGGCTCCGGCCCAGCCCCTCTCGTTCGCCCGCTCGTCCGCCTCGCCTCTCCCCGCTCCTCCCCTCGATTTGTTTTGTGCGGCGACTTCGGGAGCGTGACGGAGGCGCTTAGAAGCGCTTATGCAACCGGCTGACCTACTAACACACATTCGCCTGGGGAAAGAAGTAGGGCGGCGGCGGCGGCGGAGCAGCAGCAGCAGCAAAGCTCGCGAAAGACGCGCGGCGACTCCTTCCCGCCGCTGGAGAGGTGGCCGAGGGGCGCCTGGAAGAGGTGATTTGACGCGAACGCCTTGCGGCGGCGGCTCCTCCTCCCCCCACCCTTCCCCCACCTGCAGCCCCCCCGGCCTGGAGAGGGGGGGGGTCTCCCGGGAGAGGCCGGCACGTTTCTCGCGCGTTGGAGTTGTCGGCGGGCGCGGGTGTGCTTTGTTTGCGGGCAAGGTACATGGCGGGCAGCGGGCGGGCGGCGCTCTTGCTCCGCTGGGCTCCTGGTGCCTCCCTTCAGCCCCCTTCAGACAAGCTCTTTGACTGCCCCTCGGCCGTATCGGGGAAGTTCTGCGCAGCAGATCCGCGCTTGGACAAGGACGGCGGTGCTGCGCGACGGAGGGGCCGCGCTTAGGCGTATCTGGGTGGATGAGTGGTGCCGATCCCCCTCCGCGCCTCTTGTTGCAAAGAACAACATAAACACTCCGGCTCTTCCCCTCCTTTCCTGACTGACCTACATTTTTTAGGATGGGGCGAGTGTGCGTGGTGGTAGTGTGCGAGGCAGCCGAGCTGAAAGGAGGTTCAGGAACTCGGAAGGCTTCTAAACGGAGCTCTTGACTTGCTGAGAAGAGCGAATGGTAACAGTGACATATATGTGCCTTGCCTTGCCTTGCCTTGCCTTGGGAAAGCGACCCGAGTACCCTGACACTCAGGGTCTAAATGACCGAGACCCTTAAATCTGCTGTTGGCTTAGGGATTTGCAGCCTCGGCATGCCAAATTGTCTCTGAGGAAGGAGCTGCAGAGATGCAACTACTAGGAGATAGAGAAAGAGGGCCAGAAAGGGTTCTTCCCTTCCTTCTCTAAATGAAATTCTCCACCTGACCACAGGAAAGTAAATAAGGAACAGGAAGTTTGTAACCCAGTGACTGTTTGGCCCAGGAAGGTTTCATCCCTCATTCCATATTTGCAGCTGTGCAAGTAAGTAAACACAACATTTTAGCCTCTGCAGGGCTGAGCAAGGGAGAGGAGGTCCAGTGGCCTCTCTATAAGCAACTGGCCACTTTCTGATTAGAAGGATTCTTGCAGATAAGTGAAGTAAGTGGAATTTGTTACGATTTTAAAATGTACAGTGAGGAGGATTGCTTAATATAGCTTGCTTATTATTTGAGTGGTTAGGAAATCGTGATTCTGCTTTTCAGATGATAAAAACGAAAACAAGTAAAATGAAGGACTATCAACTATTCCACTCAGGGTACATTATTTATATTTTTTAATCCAAAATCCATCAATGCAGAAAAAAGTACATTTGATATTTCATATTAAACTACCTTTATTCATCCTGATCTTTTTCAAATATGCTACTGCAACGCACTGGTTTAATTAAATTTACGCCCCCCCCCCTTTCCTCCATTTTTATTCTTGCAACAACAACCCTGTTAGGTAGGTTCAGCTAAGAATCAGTGATTAGCCCAATGTCACCCAATGGACTTCCATGGCCTGGTTTTAGTCCAACACTTTAGCCACTCACTAGGTCTCCTGTTGTCCTCTTTCTCAGTTAGTCTGCAGGCAGGAGAATTGAGACAGTTGTAGTGTAATACAGGACTCTACAACCTTGTCAACTTTTAAGACTTGTGGACTTCAACTCCCAGAATTCCTCAGCCAGCTGACTGAAGAATTCTGGGAACTGAAGTCCACAAGTCTTAAAAGTTGGAGAGCCCTGGTCAAATATAATTGGAGATAGGGTGCCATACTGGAATGGTTTTAAATATAGAAAAATAATATTGTTTCTCTACTTAGCAGAGTTAAAGAATATTACTAATGTGACACATTTCTTCCCTTTTAAAGGAACACAAAAAAAACTTTCATGTAGTTTTATATTTTGTATAACACTTCATGTTTCTAAACTTAAAATACCCTTTTAAAACATATCTTTACCATGCAATCTGAAGAAACATGATGTATTTACTCAGAAATATTTGAAACACTGATAGGTCTAATATGTACAGTAGTACACAACTAAGTGATTTTGAATGGATAGAATCACTGAGCAAATCAAATGGAGAATCTTCCCTCCCTCCTACAAATTTAATCACAATGACCGGGCTTGGAACAAGGCTTAACTAACTAATGTTCTGGATTCATGCAATACGAGCGAGTAACAAATTAATTAAATGTCTTTATATTGGGTAGTGCCCAGTGTGTTGTGAGTTTAAATGATGGCATGTCTGGGAGGATGCTGCACTGACATAGCCACTTCAGGTCAGGGAAGCAAATCAGTAAAAGCCTTTGCATTATAACATCATCGCACATACATTCTCATTTGGGTGTCATCACCATCCGCTGTAACAACTGCTATCCCCCACTCCTCCCAAGCTTCTAAGGGCAATTTTTACAGTGCCTCCTCCATCCCACCACCAATTTCTCCAACTAGGTTTGGAGGGTCTGGCTTTATGCTGTATCCTTTGTGTAGGATCAGGATTTTGAACCCAAGACCTCCCAGCCTATGCCCACAGCTAGTCAGCGAATCATGTCTCTTGATCATGGTTCCTTGGTGAAGTGGAATGGAAGGCCTTGTTGAAGAGGTGGAGCTGGTAAGAAGCATCCGTGTTGCTGAATGGAACCTGTGATGCTGCTGTTGGAGGCTAAGTATAGAGCAGAAGAGGCTGTGATTCTGTATTTAATTGGGAATACCTGTTTTGTTCACCTGCTTTCCATGCAGACACAAGAATCAGGCAAAGGTTTGGCTATCAAATCTCTGGATGAAACTTTCTACTTCTGCCCACCTTTAGCCTCCATTCTCTTTCATTGGCTGTCTTCCAAAATGAAAATCAGGAGGAAAAAAGACTTTGGCCCCTCCTCTTTGTTCCTTGGTTAGGTGTTCCTTACCCCATCCCATGCACTAAGCACTGGTGCATCAGTTGTTCCATAGAGCCAAGCAAATGCCATTTCAGGGCATTCCAACAGCTGTGCAAAACTTGCAACCGTTTTCAAAGGATCCCATAAAAGTTCTTAGAGAAATCAGTAAACGAACCCAGGGGAACATTTGTATTTGCTCTATTACTCATTAAATTCAGAATATAAGATAATCTGTATAGAGTTCCCTAATTTTATTTTACTCCACTACAAACATCAAAGGCTGAGCTGAGAGAGAGAGAGAGAGAGAGTGATCCTAATCCAGATCACTAAATGAGATTCCAAAGTTGAGAATGGGCTTGGGTCTCCTTGCTTCTAGACCAAATACCTTCACCACTACACCCCACTGCCTGGGGCATATTTCAACATGGTCTGTGTAAGGGTGAGGCTACATACTAATGCTTAGTACAGAATGATTGAGCAATTTTTGCTTTAGAAATTCTCTGCCTGCTCCAAGACACTTTGCTCAGCTGGCCACATTTTTGCAACAGAAAAACAAGGGTCTGAGTTGTAGACATGCAGTGGGAGGTGGTAGCTGCAAAGACAGTTGTGAAATCTGAACTCTAGAAGCTTGGTTGGCATTAGAAAGCAATGGGTTATTCATATGCATGATACATTTTCTTTTTCTTTTTTAAAAAAAAAACCAGTCTTCTACTTATATGTGTTTTTAACAGCAGTTTTGAGTTCCAGCCACAGCAAGCAACAACGATTCACTTCATGTATGCAAAACTGCCTGATTATTTTGTGCAGAGCAAACTGTTTTTAAAAGGCAAAAGAATGAGCCAAGCTATTTTTCCTCTTGATTAGTTGGCAAGCTTGTCTACTCTTTTATTTTTAAACAACAGCTGAATGTGTAGAAAATAAGCAAGGAATGTTTTCTGCAGTGGTTCGTCTCCATTTCAGAAAGGTTTCCCTGTTCATGACTGTATATCCAGATGCTGTTGGAAATTTGTACAAGTAGTCCTCAACTTAACAACCGTAATTGGGACCAGAACTTCCATTGCTAAGCAATGGAGTCATTAAGTGAGACATCGTGTGATTTCACCTGATCTTATGATGTCCAAATTGTGATCATATGACAGCAGGGACACTGCAATGGTCCTAAGTGTGAGAGAACCAGTCGTAAGGCACTTTTTTCTGCACGGTCATAACTTTGAACTGGTGCTGAGCAAATGGTTGTAAGTTGAGGACTGCCTGTAAACTGAAGTCTAAAAAACATTGCAGCTCAGTTCACTTGGGCATTATCAGCATTATCAAAGCTACGTAGAGCCTGGTCTTAGGACTGCTACCTCTAAGGTGTACTTAAATGGGGAAGGGAAAAAATGTCGCAATCATAATGGGAGTGGTTACTTTCTATTGTATGCCGAATGAAAAAGTCTTTGAAACGCCTAACTCTGGGTCATTCATTGTCATACTTCATGTGCTCAGGCTTTTCTGGAAAGTCCGGCAGGCCAAAAAAAGAGAATGATGGAATTTGACACTGGGATGTGAAATGTACTTCATGAGTATTGCAGACAGGAGGGGAGGGAAAGAGGGAGAGATTTCATGACTTGTCCGGTGCCTGTGGCACGCAAAGCTCTGCCATGTTGACCAAGTTTCCCTGGGTTGCACTAAGCAGCGAAACGTTTCAAACCAAAAAAAAGAAAAGAAGTTCAGTTGCCACGACTCAACTTCCAGACGAGATGCATGAAGTATTTGATCAATTTTACGGAGCTTGACTATAACCCCTTCAGAGACCTTTTCCATTTAAAAAAAGATAAATGAACACCCACCCATTTGTTTGACACCAGTGCATTATAGTTATGATTCCCAGTCGCTAAATGTAAGGGAAAACACAACTTTAGGTCAGACCAAGATGGCCTAGCGATGATGATGGTGGTGATGGTCAATTGAAAAACAGAGGCCCAAGTTGTAATAGCAACTTCTTTACCTTTTTGTAACCCAGATATTACAGTTGAGTTACAAAAATCTAGACCAAGGGTCGGCAACCTTAAACACTCAAAGAGCCACAAAGGTCCTAACTGGAAGCCCCTGTTCAATTCTGGAGCTGACCGGAAGTTCGGGTTCCCCACCATAGAGTCTCCTCCTAGTGCAGCATCCTTTTTCCTCTACCTGTCTTAACCGAAAGCCCTATCAATTGTGGAGCCGACCAGAAACAGGGAGCCGCAGCAGAGGGATGAAAGAGCCACATGCGGCTCCACAGCCGCAGGTGGCTGACCCCTGATCTAGACCATTGCTAGGTGGCAGAAATCAAATGTAGAAAACTTCCATTTTTGCTGCTATCCAGTTGCCATCCAGACTCTTTAGATCAATCATATTCATTCTTTGCCTAGATTTGAGTAGCTTGGCCTTTACCAGCATGCCAGATTGGCTGGTTCCTTTCTAGTTGACATCTTGATATTTCTGCTTAATTTTATCTTGGTTAGTCCTGAAACAACACGGGGGTTTTTTCCATTGCCCATAGGACCATTGGAAACCCTTTGCTCAACACAGATTTCCCGATGGCTCCCCAGAAGTTTTCTGCTTTTTTTTTCTTGATTGAGACTTGGGACAGATTATTCTAACCAGGCCATCCTGTTGTCACAGCATTATAATCTGCATTTACTTATTGAGTTGTTAGTCAGAAGGTTCCTCTCCCCCCCCCTTTCCCTGAAAAATGGCAATATGGATTATGATGATTATGCAGAACGTAGAGAGTAGATGTGGAAAGCAAAGGGGAGGAGGCAGCTGAAGGGTGGTGGCTCCGCTCCAGACCTGACAGGAACAGAACATTCTTGCTTGGAAAGTGGAGGCACGATCTGCAACAGTTATTACATCATGAAGCAGTTGTGTGGGAAGCCCTACAGGGAGGGGGAACCTAGAGGAGGGAGTGGTATTTTGGAAGGTGCAAGTCAAGGGAAGGAATCTGCAGAGCAAGGAAGCGTTGGCTTGCTTTCTGCAGGGAATTTTGCATTAACCTTTAAGTACACTGAAATCCATTCCAAATAAACCAATAGGAATATTAGTCCTGCCATCCTAGAATTTTGCAGAGAAACTGGCTATAAAATTGGTTCTGGATAGCCTGTAGTTGCTGGGAAGTGGGACAATAAAGAGAGAGTGAAGTTGACTGTGGGTATCTGGGCCGTTTCTTTCAATGGATTTGAAGAACCTTAGGCGGGTGTGGTGGTGTGTGCACATCATCCACAGATAATACATCTGGAAGCTAATAACAAGGAATTTGGACTGTGTCATAATAAATCTGTTTATTTCTGAAGCACCAAAGACATTTTTTTCCCCTGCAGCAGACAAGCAGAGCTTCCTTCTGGAAGTTACCTGTCATAATGAGAGTGGCATCACTGGACCAAGTTAGATCCTCCGTTCTCTGTGTGGGTAGCCCATTATCCAAAGCACTGATTAGCATTATACTAGTTGTTCAAGAAAGAAAATGCCCTCTGGTTTGTCTGGCTTCAGGGCCTTGAAAAAAGAGAGTTCATGGGCAGAAATTGAACAGAAGCTCTTCCCAGCACAACCTTAGCTATTATTGTGTGCCAAAGAAATAGTATTATAGGGGCAAGTTTAAAAGTTCAGCTCTGTGATAGTCTCAGGCTCTGCTCAAGAAAAATGTCCAGAGGCTTCCTCTATACCCCAGCACTTATTAATCCCAGAAGCTTTAATAGTCCTTGCTATACATTTGCTGACATGACCTCATTTTTCCTTTAAGATGTTGTCCAGGATTATTGGATCTTGTAATTCAGAATTCAAGGAACTCATGCCAAGAGGAATGTAAACTTGTTCCATTATGGCTGTGTTCTCATAACACACTCAACTAAATCAGTTCATTGCTGTGTACACATATCCTGCTGTGCCCAGACAAATAAATCATGTTATAGTTTACCATGACAGCCTGAGTCGGTAATAAACATTGGATTCCTACAGCAAATTGAATCACAAACAACCTTATCCTACATTAACTGGTCTAACGTATTGTATAAACCTAACATGCATGTCATTTTGGATGTATGCCCTTGTTGCTTTCATAATCGGTCCTTCTGTTCCGTGTGTGCTTTTCTGCTCACAGCCAGGTTTGATTTTCAGAACTTCATTGCACTCTTAATTTTACTGTACACTTGCATCACTTTCCTTTGTGCTGAACAATTTCTAGCCATTCGGCTTTTATTACAGGAAAGCCCCAAACAGAACTTCATTTTCAAAGTGAAAATGTTCAAAGGTTATGTTGTTCTCTTTAATTTGAAAGCCTGTCTGTGACACTTTTGTGAATGCAAAGCACTTGGCATCAGTTCAGATGCACTCTTATCTTTCGCTTTGCTTTTGATTGCTGCTCTTATGTAACCGTACAACTGTGTTTTTATTCTGATGCTACATCGAATTGGTAAGATCCAGCTCCTCCTATGCCGAGAGCTCAAAGTGAGCGGCAGTCCTTCTCTCTTCTGACCTCGTTTGAATCCTATCGGACCTCCTACTGCCCCAAGGTGGTGACGCAGACTGAGAAGTAGGTCAGCTTCCTCTTCATGCCTGAGCTTGCAGGATCCTGGTTGTATACACCCAATCCAGCTTAGTAGTAGTTCCATGTGCCCTCTAAGACACGAGGCCGGGCCCTGTAGGCAGATCAGGGTGTGGGATTTGGGCTTAGCTGGAAAACTCTTTCTCATTCTGTGTCAAGGCAAGAAAATGATATGTGGACCTAGAGGGAGGATGTTACCTCTTTGACATCAAGAAGGCCAGGAAGCTGGTGCACCCCAGCACAAATTGATAGCAGTCGCACCCTTTCGATTCGGCACCAGGTGATGGGATTTGGGAAGAGAGACCAAATAAAAGGTAAAGTTAAAAAACAAAATATACCTGGAAATTCAGACTGCTCCCTCTCTCCCCCATGCTGATCCACCATCTTTTTCTTGTAAA
Source organism: Pseudoxenodon macrops (assembly GCA_032467955.1). Classification (NCBI taxonomy): domain Eukaryota; kingdom Metazoa; phylum Chordata; class Lepidosauria; order Squamata; family Pseudoxenodontidae; genus Pseudoxenodon; species Pseudoxenodon macrops. Next base: position 21,865 of record JANHFT010005583.1, read on the forward strand.
GAATAGAATGATGGTGATGAGAACAGAATACACACACACACACACACACACACACACAAAGTATATATATATGTGTGCGTGTGCGTGTATGTGTGTGTGAGAGAGAATTTATGGTGACATTTTACAATCATTGTTAACTCCCACTTTGGGGAGAAATCATTGGGAGAGTTAGCTAACATCTTCTGAGGTCTATGAATTTCTATGAATAAAGCTTAGAAATCTTGTTTTTATGTGTATTACTGATGTACGGTAGCAGTTACTATTATTATGAATTAAAATTGTTAGAGCTACTCACTGAAAAAGACTCTGTTAGATATGCTGCCTTTTAGTGAAGGGTTCTGACACAGGTAGATTCCTACCGGTTCGGACCGGTTCTACCGAGTAGGTAGTAGGCCACTGGTGATGCCAGTTCTGGTCCGTGGGTGCCGCCATCTTTTTTTTTTAATTCTTTTTTTAATTCTGCATGCGCAGAAGCCGAGTTGCTGGCACTGCGCATGCATCGCCATCTTGTTTTCGGCCTTTTTTTGAGGGGGGGTTTCGTTTTTTTTCTACTGTGCATGCGTGCCCCCAGGAGGCACACCCACACAGTGCAGGAGGCAGCGAACCTGCGGCGAGGTAAGTTAGAACCCACCCTTGGTCCCACCTTGCCAAACTAGGCTTCTGTCCAGCTTTAATACTCAAGATGGATGACAACCTAGCAAGACAAACCTTGCGACAAAGGACGGAGAGCATCGAGAGGCAGGCAGACTTAGGGATAGTTTCTGGCCCCAGATGCCATTAGATGTGTTGTTGCTCCTGCCAGTCACATGCTCCTTAGATGCAGAGGTGGGTTCTGAATCTTGTTACTGCTGGTTCGCGCAGGGCCGCGCCTCGAGTGCGCATGCAGCAATCAAAAATAATTTGTGTGCATGAACAGAAGCAAAAATTTAGCTTCTGCGCATGCGCAGAAGCAAAATCCAAAATGGCGGTGCCCGCGGAGACACCGAAGGAACCGACTCCGTGACATCATCACAGAGTTACTACCTAGTCTATAGAACCTGATAGAACAGGTAGGAACCCACCTCTACTTAGATGTTCCTTTTATACGGAGATTAGGAAAATCATATTCTGCCAATAACTGCTAGGTATCTTGACAAGATAGTCATAGGGTACAAATAAGCAATCAGAATATCAAATAATACATATACCATACATGATAATGCGTATATTACTAAATGGCATGATAAAATAGAAACATAAGCTAGCATGAGTTCCCATTCAGGCATTTATTTGTTTTTGAAGTATGTATGGAACATATCTATTATCCTAGAGTTATATTCCAGCGAGTGTATTTTGTGAAATTAAAACATAATCTTCCCTTGATGTTGCCATCTGTTGAAAATCAGCTTTTATATAGAGGACAATTGGACACAGTTGTCTAAAGTTGTCCAAAGCCATTATCTAATTGGACATGGTTGATGTCTATCTTAGATAGATATAAACCAGAATCAAGCAGTCTTTGAGTGGTGTTTTGGGGAAGAGGGGCAAAATGTTGGCAATCCAGAGCACAAATTAAACCGGAAATATTTGGTTCGGTTTAAATTAATGCAATCCATTGGTATGTTTTTCTTCTATTTTGTTATGTGCTAAATTTCAACTTTTGAAAGACTATGGGGGACTATCCTGTGAGGTTTTCTTGAAGGGGTTAATAATTCTACTGTCTTAAATTTGGCCCTCTGGAGTAAAATAACCCACTGGTTTCACTTCAAAGTAAAAACAAAACAAAGAGGTAACTAGTGGCAGAAACAGGAAAGGTGGTATTTGAGTAATATTCACACGGCTAGGAGGCAAGATTTCAAAGAAAAAAACTTTTACAACTTTGATTAGATACTAGGCAAAATTTGTAGGCTTCTGTCCAATGTGATAGATATTTAAGCTGCCTCTTTGTACTACCTTGAAAATAGTCTCTGATTTAGCACGTGGTGGCCACATGTGCAAATACAATCAAGATATGAGAAAGATGTAAAAAAATCTGGATCAGTTACTGTTAGGGACAGAGGAAAAACTAATTAAGAAAATGTATAGCTATTTATTGAGTGTCAAAATGGAAGAAGAAGAATAAATGAAAAAAACAATGATAGTGTGGGCCAAAAAAATTGGATATGCTATAGAGGAGTGATGGCTAACCTTTTTCGGCTTGGGTGCCAAAAAGGCGCATGTGCACACCCACACCCATAATGCAATGCCCTCCCCCCACATATGCTCGTGCTGCCCCCATGCACT
>JANHFT010005583.1:74715-85604 GCA_032467955.1 Pseudoxenodon macrops
AACAGCCCAATGGGGGGGGCGCACACATGCGCAGTGCAGCATGCATGGGGGGTTGCATGTTGGCACGCGCTCGCGCGCATGTGCTCATGCGCATGTGCGCGCACGCCACCTTTTTTGGCACACAAGGGGAAAAAGGTTCGCCATCACTGCTCTATATGGAACATTCAGCTTTCCAATACATCCCACAATACTTGACAAAAAGCAAAATATAATCTAACTGCTAATTACAGGTAGTCCTTGACTTACAATAGTTCATTTAGTGACTGTACAACTTCACTGAAAAAAGTGACTTATGACCATTTTCCACCTATATGACCATTGCCGCATCCCCTTGGTCACATGATCAAAATTTAGATGCTTGGCAACTGACTCATACTTATGACAGTTGCAGTGTCGCAGGGCCACATTATCACCTTTTCTGACAAGCAAAGTCAATGGAGAAACCAGATTCACTTAACAACCATGTTACTAACTTGACAACTGCTGTGATTCACTTAACAACTGTGGCAAGAAAAGTTGTACAATGGGGCAAAATTCACTTAACAAATATTTCACTTAGCAACATAAATTTTGGGTTCAATTGTGGTCATAAGTCGAAAACTACCTGTACATATATTGCAACCAATCTAGAGCTCTTTACATCAAGTCAAATCACTGGCTTATGCAGTTCAGTACTGTCGATACTAACCAACAGGGCTCTTCGTATTTTTGGCGGTAAGCCTACTTCTCCTGAGCAGTGAAAAGAGATTGAACTAGGGCCACTGGCATGCTACCCACATGATCTGCCACATGAGAATTAAATGCATGTTAATCTGTAACCAAGAAGCTCGCATGGCATTACAAACAGTGAACCATGCGCTTACAGCATTATAGAGTATACATGTGACTGCAGCCAACTCTGTGGAATTAGAGGGAACAGGCAGATCCAATCTGTTCCCTATGTTCCATTATCTCACCTATCAAATCAGAGAGCTTAACATTATGTAAACATTTTCCCTAGAAGTGCACTAATGTGCCTTAACAGCAGAGACTGAATCATTCTCTTTCCCTGGCCCCTTGGATGACTCGCATTATGCAGAGTATACTGCATATAAAACCTTATTGATGGTGTTGTTTGTGTGAGCAGTTGTCCTCTAGTGACGAGTGAGCTGATTTTAACAATTTCTTCTGAACACATACATTACTTCTAGTTCTCTGGGCATAGTGTTTCATAAGCAACATTGGCCTATAAAAGAGCTCTTTTATGTAGACAGTTTTTGTTTATCTTACTGATACTGTAGAACTTGGAGTATTGGTTCCATATCCAGATGATGGTAGGGAAGCCAAAGACCAACGCCGGCCATCTGCCCTGAAAGTAACAGGGTGAATATAAAAATGGGAATATCCAAGATGAGATGAGGTTGGGGTAAATCACATGATGTGTGTGACAACATCACTGGGCAAATACTGTGATATATGTACTACTATCACTGGGATGCAAGTATATAATTGCTGCTTTTCACACAGATTCCATCATCATATGTATCATTACCTTAATATCACTGTAATGTCATTAAATTTTAAGTGACTCTAATACTTAAGAATGAAAGGCAGAATTAATCCTGATTAGAAAAAGCAATTTTGTCATAAATACAAGTTCAGCCAATTGTGTCTCATTTGCTGACTGTAAATAACTAATATTGACAAGAGAAGTCAAATTTAGCTTTTTGGAAGATTCTGGGTCATTTAACTTGAGAAAATGTATGTTACAAAAACTAGTTTAATCCTAAATGCTTTTAATCAGGAAATCTAAGATTCTAAAAAGTCAGATGTTTAACAAGATGTTAAACTGAGCAAATGCCGAGCTGTGATAAAGGTTTACTTGCCCTCTAAATCTTAGTCATATCAAAACCTAATAGCTGATTTAAAATGTATAAGATTTATTCTAAGGCCATCAACAGCTGTGGAGGGTCATAATTGCTTTTCTTTTGAAAAAAGGATTTAATGCAGCAAGAAATAAGACAAATGCAGCACAGGGAAGCTATGAGATGGTTAAGAGTAGATGATAATATCATATGTCACTCATATTTTAACCATAAAATATGATGAATGAGACCCAATCTGTAATTAAACCCTAAATGTAAATCTGCTTATATACTCCAAGATTGCAGAGTAGTGCTTAAAGCAGCCTTCCCTAAACTGATGCTTCCAGATGAGTTGGCATTGCTCATATTGATCGAATGGGTAGCAATCCCACCCAAATGGAAAGCACTAGATTGGATATATTAAACCAAAGGGTCAATATTGTTATATTCCAGCATGGATTTACACCTCTCCCCAGGTACATTTGTTCAGCCTAACCCGCCAAGGTTATACTGTGTCACCAGCCTAAATCTGTCAAATCTGATTCCTCAGCAATATATCCATACGTTGGTAAAACTATTTTAGTACTGAATGGATCTGTGTGGACAAGGTTTCTGTGCAATAACTGAAACTTTTGACCCAAAGGTTCATGAATTTGCTTGCAAAGTTGGTTTCCTTTCCTACAGGTCCTATATATCAAAGACCTTTGGCAAACCTGCTGTCCAGTATGAATCCACATGACCTCCAAAAAGTGCCATTTAAGATAATATATATAAAAATCAATCTCTCCAGGAAAAGGTATGTGTGGTAAGAAGCACATACGTGTTCTTTCCTGCTGTAAGACATTCATGTGGCTCAAGTATTTTTAGGCAAGCATCTAGAAATGCAGAAGATTCTGTCAGAAAAAAAATTATTTGTGATATAATAATGACTGTAATTTGGGTTATACTTCCCCTTTTTACTATCAATTAACCATATCAATAATTCACAGTGTACCAGATTGCAATTATATAATTCTAATCTCTTCCATCTATTTTGATTACATAAACTTTATCAAGCATAGGCTTCACAAATAAAAAGCAATTTAAGTTATAAAAGCACTCATGCCTTTAGGTGCAATGCAAAAAATTGCAGAACAAAAATATGTAAACAACCTAGAATGGATTTACTCAATATTTTGCTAAGGGCCTGATGGAACCTCACAGGCTGTTCCTTTGGTTTTGTGGGTGGAGGTGGGCAGGAGAAGTTGTATGTGCTTGTCTATAAAAAGAGCAGAGAGCAGATGGGAAGTAGGGAGCAGATGGGAAGTTCTTCCATAACCTCAAATGTCCCTGATGGGATGGCTTAATAGATAAAATACTAGAACAATAGCCAAAATCCTGCATTCTCCTTCAAAGCTTACAAGAGCCAGGAAGCTGAGTGAACCAATAACATGACAACCAAATATGGAAAGGTTGTGGCTGAGAATGTATTATAATGGCAGGCTTGAATTCATAAAGACCAGGCATCACCAAAGGAAGTGGTGGACATTAGAAGGAAAGAGTGCAAATACAAAGAACATATGGGTTTGGTCTTTTTATATATAAAAAGATTAGCTTTTTTGTTGTTTTCCAGAGGTAGCCCTGGCAGCTTTCTCACTCTAATTCTGGCATGTCACTTTCCTATAGAGGAAAGATTACAGTTACAGTCAGTTCTTGTGTACTGCTAACAGCTGATACATAAAGGACTATAAAAGGATGGATGCCCAGTGGATCTTCTATACAATTTATGTTTCTCTCGAGTCCCAGCGATAGAGGGCTCCTCTTACCTGCGGGAAGAAGCGAAGGAAAAATGGGCTGGTGTGTTGGGGGAGAAATTCCGAGGACTGTCAAGGGGGCTGCTACCTGCAGACAGGACAGGGTAGGAACATACAAAATAAAATCAACATGTTGCTCTATGAAGCTGCTATTGAACTATGATCACATCAAATCTATTTCCAGGAACCAGCGAATTCTAGAGTTTGAAAAATCAGTCAAGATGGTACAACAACAATTAGCTAGCAAGATTGAAAAGGGCATAGAGAAGCTTGTTAAATATGAAAACAGCAGACAGAAGGAAGCCAAGAACAGAACAATGGATGGATGGACCAATGGCCCAAACACAGCAATGGATTGTTAATTGAGTGTTAAACAGTGAATATATATATATATGTGTGGAATAAAAAGGCAGCTGCCCTGGATACATAAAATAATGAAAAAAACAAAGGAGGAATAGGATGTAGAGAATTACAGAAAGATGGATGCACCGCTTAAGACCAAAACTGCTTCTGAGTAATTTTCATAGGACTGCTTTGAAGTCAATGTCATGCTTGCCACTAAACACACAGATAAACTCATAAGGATGAATAAGGCATGAGTGAGCATAAATTTAGATTTCTGTAGACATTTTGCCTCACTATGGCAAATAGGTACAACATAAAATTATGGAACACTCCCCACACCCACATCACACTTTGGTCAGTTCTGACAATGAGAAGGAATCCCACACTTTGAAAATGAGGGACAGAGCAAAGATTAAAAGACAAAGAGATATGCCCTTGATTTTTTTTTTAAAGGACACTGAATTCCTGGATAGGAACATTAACAATTGGGATACAAGATGTTCTTTCTCAGTAACTTATTCAGTCTAAACAGGCAGCTTATTTAAAGAATGGCTTCCTGTTCTTGCCTAGGCAAGAACGGAAAAGCAGGACTTAAAATGCCTGGAATTTTCTTGTGGCTCATACACAATTTTGCAGGAGGCACGTCAAAGGCTGGAATTCTTGGAAGAAGGAGGGCCAAGGGCCTAACTCACCAATATGACCTGGGAGTGGAGAGTGAGGTCGTGGCAGCGTTGGTGATGTACTTGTCAGGATCAGGCTTTTTCTGTTACTGGTTCGGCAGCTGTACAAAGAGCAGGAAAGAAGAAAGGCCTAAATCAGGGTGTGCATGGATAAAGAATGCCAACCAAGAAGCAGGCTCCTTAGAAGACCACAGATGGAAAATTTGGCCAATTAATTATCTCCAGCTCAATTTGACGGGCTACTCCAAACTGTAGCAGATGGTTACCTTTTGCAATCTCCCACTTGATTATTAGCTCAGCAATGAAATATGAAGTTGGATTGTTCCACTGAGTCAGACCATTGATCTGACTTACACAATGTTGTTTGTTTTGATTACTAGGTCTCAAGCTGACAATTTTCCCAGCCCTGCTGCTTGAACTCTGTTAACTATAGAAGTTGAGGATTGAAGCAGGGAATTCTCTTTTTTATAAGTGAAGTATGACCTCCTTCTGGGATCAGGCCAGTTTTGTTCATCAAGTTTTACTTCTCAAGAGAAGCTACAGGAAGAAAGGTTATTGTCATGGATCCAACATGACGTACGATGCAAACCTACAGCAATGGGAAGCCATTACAAATGGGAAGGACTTATCAACAGATGTTGCAAAAGTGGAAGGATTTACCAAGTTCCCTCATTGCTTCAATCTGACTTTCAACTGGAGCTCTAAGTAGTAGACTCTCTCTTTCTTGCACTCTCTCACACATATTTTTTAAATTTATAAATTTTGGATCCATTCTTGACAACTAGAACCACCAGATTTTCAGCTTTTTTCTTCCATGAAAGACAAACAGGAGGGCATCGGCTGTTTAAGAAGCTCCGTTCACAATATTAGAACAAAAATGTAGATAATCAATAAATAACATTTGTAAGCATAATTAGCAGCCTTACTTTCTTTCCCTAAAGTTACAGTGCCTTCCACCCATGGCATAGAAGACTCAATTCCACACTTGTCATACCTTGCCATGAGGAGACTGTGAATAATTGTTATATTATATAATGCAAAATAAGCAAAGCACTCAAAACAAAGATCCTCTGCCAGAATATATACAGTATGAAATTTGGGCTGGTACCATTTAGATGTGCACCTTGACAAGGACCAGCTAGGATTACCTTGCAGTTCCTCAGGTGCAAGTGGTTGGATTTTGGCATTATTCTGCCAGCTCTTGTTCAGTATTGCAAAAACACTACGGTGTAGGTTACTACCGGTAGCTGTTGACAAGGCTGGATGTCTGCCCAAGCCTGCTGCTGTCAGTCCTCAGGTTGCATGGCAGTTCAGAGATTGTCTGGTCATTTATTGTGAGCTATTATTTGCTGATGTGTAGCAGTCCTGATATCTACTACGTGTTGGAATTCCAAGCTGACAAAATATGAACAACTGAACAGGAAAAGGGCAGGTAAGTATGTGCGATAAGAAAAAATGTCAATGCAGTTTGCTCTTCTATACTACTTTACTGAAAAACAGTCCTGTGAAGAGAGGGAAGGTACATGTCATAAAACTATTCTGATCAGACACAAGGAAATAAAAATGAACACATGTAATTGTTCATGTTCTCTCCATCTGTCTTCTATGCACTTCTTCTTCCTTAAACAATACCAGTGATATTCCGGGCAATAATGTTTTCTGAATGACTGTAACTTAAATATATTTTCCATAATTTAAAATGCATCATATCTGTCAGCGTACATGTTTTACATGCCACTGGTCCAGGAAAACCTGTAGCATCACAAACATGGTAATGTTGAATGATTTGCAATACTTCTGGTTTTGTATATCATAATGACTAATCATGAGAGGTTGACAAGAAGCATTTTCCAGATGGGTGTAGTGCAATTTTCCTTGATACCCTTGAGATATGTTGGACCAATACCCATGGCTTCTCAACAAGTATAGGTGGGATCATGATAGCTGCTCCAATACATCCTAAAGCATGGGTCCCCAACCCTGTGCAGCAGCGGATGTGTGTGTGTGAAGCTCTAATAGTGCAATCTATCTGCTTCCCCCTACCCCCCACCCCACTGCTGGTCCACAGAACTGGAAAGGTTGGAGACCACTGTCCTAAAGCATTAAGAGGAATCATTTAGCACCTTACATTTAAAGTCCTCTCAAAGTTGAACTGGCAGAACAAGGCTTCAAACATGGTGATGAGCCTTGGTGGTTAGAGTGCAGTACTGCACGCTGGCTACATCTGCTGCCTGCCAGCTGCCTGCAATTTGGCAGTTCAAATCTCACCAAGCTCAAGGTTGACTCAGCCTTCCATCCTTCCAAGGTGGGTAAAATGAGGACCCAGGTTGTTGGAGGGCAATATGCTGACTCTTAAACTGCTTAGAGAGGGCTGTAAAAAGCACTGTGAAGCGGTATATGTCTAAGTGCTATTGCTATTTGTTTTGCCTGAGACCTATTAACCTTTGTAACTAAACCCAGAATCCTTTGCAAAAATAAACTCTCACATTGAATTGTGGGCTACAGCTTTCTTAAAAATATTTTTCATTGTATACAGGTAGTCCTAGACTTATGACCACAATTGAGCCCCAAATTTCCATTGCTAAGCAAGACAGTTGTTGACCAGGAGGGTGCTGCAATAGTCATAAGTGTGAAAAACTTTCATCTTTTTCAGTGTTCCTGGAACTCCAAATGGTCACTAAACAAATGGTTGTAAGTCAAGGACTACCTGTGTTGTACATAAAAAAGGATGTATAGCATAGCTAATATTAAAAGAAACACAACAATATGCCTAAGAAAAATTCTAGGTAATGAGTCTCTCTCTCTCTCTAAGTCAAACTTGGCTTGAGCAAACTTTTGAATAGAGGAATGGACTCTGAGCATCCAAATTGTTGCTTTATATCAAATGATACCACTAAAAGTCAAGTCACCACTTGTTAGCCAGACATAATTTCCAGCAACTTCCTTTTCCTTTTTTGAAGCCTTGGACAAGCATGAAATATTTGGGGGGAGGGGCAGATATTTTATTTTCATTGAGATAGGAGAAAAAGCCAAGTCTTCTCCGACCCCCTCAATTTCTCCAAACTTTGCTGTAAATGAGAAAACACTCAACCATCTTCTCATCCTTTTCAATTAATTAAGACGCAAGAGGGAAGGAAGGACTTTTCTGCGGTGATAAAGTGAAGGTTATGAATATCTATAAGAATGGTTATGATCAAGGGGAGATTTATGGAATCCTACTCAACAGCAATTACTATTACTGGAAGCTGTAAAAAAATCCTGATGTGTGTCTGATTTGTACAAATATTTCATTCTAAATTACTTAATGGTATTAGAAGTCAATCCTTTTGATTTCCAAATAGTACACTTGATTCTGATTATTCTGATTAATCAAACATCTGGAGACCAGAAGGATGGGGGGGGGAAAGGAAAATTGTTAAGGAACAGATTAATTATGTACACACACACACAGACCATTTTTCATAGATTTTTGTCCTATGCTGAATTTCCCCAACCGTCAGAAGTAGTGGAGAGAAAACAATAGATAGGTCCCTTGAACAAGACTTGGAGAAACAAACATGCTTGGAGCACACACCCAGGACTGCTCTTGCTTTTTGACTGAGATATTCAACTCAGTCAAGGTACTGTAGGATATTTTTCCTGTGGATTGAACTTCATTCCACCACAAGGAACAAAACACCCTAGCCTAGATCATCCGTGAGCCTCGGTGGCACAGTGGTTAGAGTCCTGAACTGCAGGCTACTTCTGTTGACTATTGGCTGCCTGCTATTTGGCAGATTGAATCTCAGCAGGCTCAAGGTTGACTCAGCCTTCCATCCTTCCGAGGTGGGTAAAATGAGGAGCCAGATTGTTCAGGGCAATATGCTGACTCTGTAAACCGCTTAGAGAGGGCTGTAAAGCACTATAAAGCGGTATATAAATCTAAGTGCTATTGCTATTATGCATCTCTACGTCTGAAAATTTCTCTTCAATTAGATGACATATATTTGTATCTATAGATCAGTTGAAGAGTTTTTCTTTTTGTCTATCTGTAAAGACCTTCATGCCCATTCACTATCATTTATGTAAAACTATCTATGGATTTTTTCCTTTTTGTTTCAGGTTTCTCAGGGTGCTTTTACCTTCAGGTTAGACAAAATGTTTGGGGATAATAGAGATGTTATACTGGCCCTGTCATGTATTAGCTATAAAGCAATTGGATGCCAATTCAAAAAGAATTCGGTTTGGGGTAAAATTTGGTTTTTGATAAAATTACCCTGGTGAATGGGTATCATCTAAAACTTAATAATATGATGAGACAGAGAGACTTCTCATGGGGGGAATTCTACAACCATAAATAAGACATGACCACAGAAAAGGGCCTATTCTGCACAACCATACTGTGGCTATTCCAACAGATAGAACTGGAACCAGAGGTTCCTTGGTAAGTATCAATACACAGACCCTTTGATACTAATTGGGGTCAAATTCTTCAGGAATTTATATGGTAATATCAACAACATGAATTTGACTTAGTTGCTTACTGACAGCCAGTGCAAGTCTGGGATCCACAGATCCTCTTAGGGTACAAGGATAGATTTAACAAATTAACAGAGTTGGAAGGGACCTTGTAGGTCTTCTAGTCCAACCCCCAACCCAAGCAGGAGATGCTACACCATTTCCAACAAATGACAATCCAGTCTCTTCTTGAAAGTTTCCAATGATGAAGTTCCCACACAAAAAAAAAAGGCAAGCTATTCCATTGGTTGATTGTTCTCACTGACACACAATTTCTTCTTATTTCAACGTTGAATCTTTCCTTGATCAGTTTCCATCCATTGTCTGGCCTTTGGGTGCTTTGGAAAATATAATTTTATTGTTGCTTTTTTATTTTATGCATTTAAATGAATAAAAGATGCAAAAATGATAGAATTTTATATTTATGCATTTAAATATATATTTTTCTCAGAAGAGATCTATACGCTTATCAACCTCTCAGATAGGACCATGGTACAAAAAGAATCCCTGCCTTGAGGACTTGTCTTGACTTACTGAATCCTATGTGGCTGCCCCTTTAACAACCTGAGAGTTACATTCTGTACCGGTTCATCTTTTGGACCACCACCAAGGGAAGCTCATATTGCTCTGATCCATTCAACCCACCACACTACGTGAGCCATAAACTAGCCAATCACATTTTAACCCAGGTTTGTGCATAGCCATTCTCAGCAACAGTGATAAGGCAACAATTCACACCACAGCATGACTGGGTTCATACAATGCTAGCATGTATTTAGCATTGTATCTATCTGAAATTATTAAGGTACTAGTAATGGTAACTATGCTAATCTAATTGAGGAAAGAGCTTCTAGGCCTCTGCTGACATTTCTAAATTCACAAAAAAAAACAACCTACCTATTTGTTTCAATATAAGAAAATATTTGTAGTTTGGGGTTGAATTGTCAGGTCCTTGGTGTTCCCTGAGCTCAGAGAGCACCAAGAACCCCACACAGTTGTTTGTTTTTTCTGATAATCTTTTTAATTCCATATCTAAAGTTAAAAATTCCATTATCTACAGACAAAACTGCTTATAGATATACTGCAGATATCTTGTGAAATGCAGCTTGGACAGTCTTACTCTGTTTTTGCAACCTGAGGTTGCAGGCAATCTACTCCAAGCTTAATAATTATCATATGCTTGAACTATGACCTACTATGATTGTTGAAATCTCCAAATAAGGCTGGGATTATGGATCCATCCTCTCAGATAGAGAACTAGGTCTGGTGCGATTTTAAGTTTGCAGGAGTGAGTTTTTTTTTTTAAAGCGAAGTCTTGATAGACTCTAACCAAACCTCATTACTATTAACCATTTATAATATTTTGAATTATGTATCTTTGCGGGCCTAGTTCAAAACCTGATATTATACTCTGTAGCTGTGGTCAATAAATCCCAGAACTTGGGCCTGATTGGGAAGTTTTAAAAAATGGCATTTGGAAGAAAGTGAAAGAAATCCATTTCCATATACGGTAACTCTTGGTAGTCTGTCTATCATCTATTTTATCAATCAAATTTATATAAGACTGCCCCAGTGGTGAAATGTAAATTTTTTCCTACCGGTTCTGTGGGCGTGGCTTGTGGGCGTGGCTTAGTGTGATCAAAAGACAGAAACTCACTTTAACAATGTCCTGCTGGAGCAGGGTTGGGCTAGATGACCTCCAGATCTCTTCCAACCCTGGATTATCCTCT
>JANHFT010005584.1:16376-29432 GCA_032467955.1 Pseudoxenodon macrops
ACATGGTCCAATCTCTCTCTGCCATGCTGGCAGATGCCCCCACCTCGTTCCAGTCTGGTGTGAAGACAAAGGATGACTTTGGCTTATTAGAAAGAATGTAAACATGGCCACATGTCTCCAATTCCACACTATCCCCCCTTCCATTTCCCCACAACAGAAAAATGCATAGTAGAATAGCTGAAAGTGTGGCAGGCCAAAATGCAGGCCTGATAGTCCCTTTAACACATATTTCTATTATCTGTTTGTAATGCTAGTTGACATGGCTTTAAAAGACTGGGCTGTGGTTGTAGGATCAGGGGCAGCAGTAGTAGGTTTCAATTCCCTTCGTTACCAGTTTGCTATTGGGAGTGCACACACGCAGGAAGCTTCTGCTTCCGGGTGGATGGGCAGAGCCTCCCACCGCCGCTGCCACTATTGGGTCGTCTGATGTAGAGTGAACCGGTAGCAATCTACCACTGAAGGGCCACTGAGGGGCAGTATGGTGGGTAGTTTTGAATTTAGTTAAGGAATAGCCCTTCCTTCTACCAGGAGTAAAAACACAAAGTATAATTTAAAACATTTTTTTAAATTAAAAATAGGAACAAGTGCCTGAAGCAATTACAAGTGGATAAAATAAATCTCTGAGCACTAGTAAACTTACTAACTGCATCTTAAACATCAGAATCTCATAAAATCCGATAGGAAGACTGGGCTCAGTTGCACAATGGACAGGATCTGAGGCTCAAAAGGGGTTAAACAAAATACAAGAAGCAAGCTTCCTCTGCACAGTTACAATAAACTTTTGATACAAATATTACTGCAGACAATTACAAAAAAATAAATAAATCAACATGTCAGTGGCAATAAAATAGATCCCTCCCCAGAAAATACAGCATAAAATCCTAATGGTGAATTCCGGTTTACTGATCCATGTAACACTGTAATTCAGTCAATGGCTACCTGGATAAACTTTGTTTCTCACATCTTTCAATTTTTTAATTAGAGGCTGAGGAGCAATTCAATCTTGTTCCTTTGCTGTCTTGTGTTTCTTCTCTCAACTCTGTTCTCAAGAGAATCCAGGTTGGAATTTTGACAATGGGTGCAGATTTTTTCCTCTCCCTCTTCCCCTAAATCCTGTCAATCACTTCACATCCTACCTCACCATTTCTTGCGCAGACCAATTCTTCTAGCTCCTTTGGAGCACTCTACTAATTCTACTGAGATTGATCTTTCCTCTTCTGAAGAACTACTTTTTGTCTGATCTTCCTCACATCTCCAATCTCTCTTTCAGTCACATCTTCCAACAACCAGCCTCTTCCCTTCCCCTGTCTTCTTTCTCACACACATCTCCAAATAAGGCTTTAAAAAAAAAAGGAGAGGATCTAAGAACTCCATTTTAGTTTTGCTAGGGTGAAACTCTCTTCTTCTCCCTTCTTATTTGAACACAATTTCCCAAAATAATTGAACTTTTTTTCTAGCTAAAAGAGAAGGGATGTGGGAGGGAGATTCATGCAGGCATATTCTACTGTGTAGGAAAAGAAGTATAGTGTCAATGAAGGGATGACTCGCATCAGATTCTGGAACAAGTGGGAGCTAATTCATTTTTTATTGTTAGATATTTCCTTCCTTCCATTTGGAGATATTTTGATCTTCCTTGTTCAGTCCCAAATAGAGTACAGCCTATTCCCCAGTTCTCACTTACTGTTGCAGTTAATCATCTAAACCAGAAGTGTCAAACTCACATTGTCATGTGATGTATTACAAACCAGGCATGGGTGTGGCCAGCACATGACGCATCTGGCCCACAGGCCACAAGTTTAACATCCCTGATCTAAACAATAGGTCTTACATAAATAATCCCATACCTCAAATAACACATACCCATTATAGAATAGAATAGAATAGAATAGAATAGAATAGAATAGAATAGAATAGAATAGAATTCTTTATTGGCCAAGTGTGATTGGACACACAACACATATAAAGAGAGATTGCTGATCTTCCAGGGGGAAAAACTACTGTGTGTTAATATACTGTAATGTTGATTTTTCAGAAATAAACTTATTCACTTGAGAAGTAAGGTTCTTTTGTGATTCCCTGCTAAAGTGCCATTTGTTGGCAATAGAAATTGGAAAGTTATTTAACAGTCTGTAAGAAACATATAAGAGAGGACAAATGTAGAATAGAAACAAAGAAAAATTATACAATGAGAAAGAAATCTTCTAGATGACCACCATAAGCATTCAATTGGATGTCTGTAATTGTGATTTTTTTTTGATTTTGTAAGTCTCCCAGGGTCATAATAGATTGAGGTGGCCTTAATAAATATCTAAATACATTTCAATTAAAAGGACATTGAAAATGGTTGTTTGGTGGTATTATTAAATGCCAAGCTACTTGAATCTGAGGACAAGGAATTCCAGCTTATTATTACCTACCTTGTATTTGACTAATATGTTGACTGTATGCTGGTTGGGATGAGAATAGGGTATTGCAGTAGATTCCAGACTTTATGAGAACACTATCATTTTGGCAGGATCCAATCTGGATTGGTCACTAGGACCAGAGGTTTAGTTTTCTGAGCTGTCAAACTCATGCTGGAGCATGAATGTGTGCTTTGGGTTTTTCTATATGTAGTATTTCTGTGGTGCCTGGTTGCGTGTGACTTTTTAGTTGTTGGTTAGGGTGTTGATGGCTGTCTAATAACAGGTCCCTTATCAGTCAACAGGGGTGCTGATTTACCGGTACCACCAAACTATCAAGTACTTAGAAGGTGAGGGCTGGGCAGCACAAGCAAACAACAGCCAATGAGTTAAAAGCCAGCCATCAACACATCCCAATGAGCATCTAAAAAGCCATATTCCAGATGCACTATAAATACCACACTGAGCAGCACATACTCTGCTGGAGAGAAGTTCCCTGCAGATGGGCTCCAGCATGAGTCTGAAAGTTCAGAAGACAAAACTTCTGGTCCTGGTGACCAACCCAGATTGGATCCTGCAATATTATCCTGGAATATGTATATATGCTTTCATTCCCTGGCTATTTAGTTGTTGGCAGTTGTTTCCTTGTGCTGCTCTTTGGCTCCTAAGTACTTGATAATCTGGTAGTAAATCAGCACTCCTGTTGACTGACAGCTATTTTCTTTGATGCACTTCACCACCTCTCTTCCCACTTACTCTTTAAGCAAGCAAGTAAAAGGCAAGTACTGATCTCCGATGGAGACATGCACATTGCTCATCACTACTTTATCACAGATGAGTTAGGAGATCATGACCAATTTACAGGTATGAAAATATGTGCTAAAGTAGAGTTTTACCAATCCAACACTGATAAAATTGATGGTTTAAACCTCCCCTTCTAAGGACAATCATTTGTGCAAATAAAAAACTGCTTTAGCTTTAAAAATGGAAGGGAGTGAACTATTTGGTTGTAAAAGGGAGAAAGTGGGAAAAGGAAGAATTGGAAAGGTGGAGGGATAAGAAAGATAGAGGAAAAGGGGGATAAGGAGCCTGAGCAATATTCCTAGTTCTGTAAGTATGGTTAGGATTCAAAACTAGCATGTAATGATCTTATATCATGGACTTGATGCAGGCATACACTTGCATAGGCCGGATTGCTTGTTATTTGGATAGGAAAATCAGTTTCCAAGGTCTAGGAAAATTGATTAGCAGCTGCTATCAACATGAAGAGAAATCACTTTCTGCCTTGTAACACAAGAATAGAATAGCCAGGGGCTTCTAAATTTATTATTCCACTTTCTGAAGAGTCATTGCTTTCTCCTATTAGCCTTGTGAAGTTATGAAGAGATGCCATTGGCAGCTCTATATTTTCCTGTACAAGGTACTGCTGGCAGAGCAGGAGGAAACCAAACCAATAGCTGTGGGAAAGATTTACAGCTGCTGACTCCACACCATAAGTCAACACTGAATAATTAAAAGACTTGTAATTAAAGGCTAATTTAGTATTGATTGTATCCTAGAGCAAGGGGGGTAGCAAGCTCTGTGTTCTTGGATCCTTAACTGGGAAGCCAAAATGCAGTTATCCCAGATAGCTGACAGCATTGTCTCTGCATTGCCCCCTTTCTCTGCAGCCCAGAAAGGTTTTAACAGACAGATCTATAGGATTATATCTATGGCCAGGTTGAAATATGGGATGTATCCCTTTGGTACTATCAGAGCACAGAATGTAAATCTCAGGTTCATTCATGTGTAGGCTGTTGAGAAGATGGATCAATGGTTTGTTTGTTTTTTCTGTAGTTCAATAGCCAAAATTTCTCAGGAAATGACTTGATGCATGGTTGGAGATGTGGATAAAATGGGGAAGATTCTAAAATGAAAAAGACAAATTAGGCAAACCTGAAAGACTTGCTCTATTCATGTTAGTCGGAAGATGACTGCAATCTTCCACCAACAGTCTGCCAACATTCTGCTATTTTGTCAATATTAACAATAATGCTAATTAGCAATTGTTATAGTATAATTAGCAATAATTGCTAATTAGCAATACACCAGTTCCATTGACTTTCCTGCATACTTTGGTCATATGAGACTCTGTTAGGTAAATGGCTTCAAAAGGAGATATCAAGAAATTAATTCTTATTGAAGAAGGTCTGATAGGTTTGATAGAATTCATACAATGTGATGGTCCGGATTAAGAAACCATAATTGCTATTTCCCATCAAAACTCAGCACAGGTAAGTTCTGAGGAAAGTACAAAAACCCAACCCAATCTTTTAGGGTAACATTGTTTGAACTGGGGGAAAAAAATCTAGAATAAAATAAAATTCTTTATTGGCCAAGTGTGGTTGGACACACAAGGAATTTGTCTTGGTGCTATGCTCTCAGTGTACATAAAATAAAATATACATTTGTCAAGAATCATAAGGTACAACACTTAATGATAGTCATAGGGTACAAATAAGCAATCAAATCATAGTAGGAAACAAAATAATAGGCTCTATGGAATTTTTGAGTTTTATTTTACCACCATGGCTGTGATAACAAACCAATAAATCTCTTAGAACTGAAAATCTCTGAGTCAGCCTCACATGTTAAAAGATGGAATATATATCCCAATTGTTTAAGTAATGCTAAGGAACCAGGGTTTGTAATTGTTTGAAAGGCTTAAAGTTTCTGACAGGTTTTGAAAACAAATTATAATGATGTGCAGCTACATCATTTTCTCTTTAATAGGGAGTGACACCTTAAAAGTAAAACAAATGTACATAATTTGTTTATAAACCCAATCTCTCCCTTTTTAAAAAACATACAAAACTATCTAATTACAAATTAAAACAGTGCCAGATGAAAAGGTTAGCTTGTTTTTATAATAAGACAGACTGGAACAAAATATTTTAAAGAACTTAAATAGCAGCAAAAGTTAGATGATGTGTACAGTATTTTGAGGGAGGATTTCAGGAGCCACAATTTTGTATAATTGTAAAAAGATTTGTTTCCTGGTCTTTTGACTCCAAGCCTGCAAACATCAAACTGTCCTTTGTTTTTTTAATAATCGAGATCCCGACCATTAATGGCCTAAAAAGGCAAATCAAAAATTTGAAATTAGCACATCAATATCTTTTTTTCCTGTATTTGTCCACTCTATGCTCTACAGGGTATATCTGCTAACCAAATAGTTCTTTCATCTCCCAAATTATGACACTTTTATTACTTTTATTGATGCTTTTTTGGAAGACAAGCATAGTGTCTACCAGTCAACTTTGGGTTCTTGCACAAATTATCCATGACCTTTCCAAATGATTCTCTTGAGGTATATTAGGAAATAAACTATTTGGAATCAGGTAAAACATGGCCTCTTCTGAACCTTTACCCTTTCTTCAATATTGTAATGACATTACTGTCTGGTTCCAAGACCTTAGTTAGTGAGCCATCAAAAATGTCTCAAAATCTGTTCTATTTCATTTGCTCTTTCCATTAAAAAAAATAATGATGGATTTTTCTAGTAGTTACAGTTCTTTTAGTCCACAGTGCTAAAAGGTTTTACTGCCTTAACTTATGCTCTGGTACAATGGAAAAAAACTTTAGCGTTTTGCTTTATAACCTAGACTTAAAAATAAATTATAAACTTTTTAAATAGTTCTCACATCTTGACATCTCAGAGAATAAGAATTCCTCCAGAACTTTAAGAGCAACAGCTTCTCATGTCACAAACATTCTTTTCCAGAAATGCAATAATTACCACCATCATGCCCAAAGAGAAATTGGAGGTACAATATTATTTAATAGAACTGCTCACAAATAAAGAGATTGAATGACAAGAAATTCCCGTAGCCTTAAAATGCTGATTTGAACTTTGGGATCTAGCATACAAAGCATAGACATTTACGCAGCACACAACAAAGCCTGAGGATTCAGGCATGTATCTAGAAGAATTTGTAGTGCAATTCTAATATATCCATCATCTATCTATCATTGAATCCCAAGATATCACACCATTTGGACAGTCAATAAATGTATATCCATGGACTTTTTCCTTCTGAATACAAGAGTTGTGCAATCTATAAAAGATAAACAAATCTGCATAAGTCACTCTGAACACAGAACAAAACAAAACAGAAAAAAGAAGAAAACAGAGAGTCTAGACTTAAAGAAACTGTATTAACAAATAAAGTACTGTTTAATGTTGAAAGTGTTATACAATTCTTCAAAGACAATGTTGTAGCACCTTATGATGCTTTAGAATAGAATAGAATAGAATAGAATAATTTATTGGCCAAGTGAAAGCCCTATCAATTGTGGGGCTAACCAGCAACAGGGAGCCTCAGCGGAGGGATGAAAGAGCCACATGCAGCTCCAGAGCCACAGGTTGCTGACCCATGTTCTAGAGCTTTCATTGAAGGTAAGGTGGTCCTTCCTTCAATTCAGAGATGATTATTTAGGTGGAAACAAAGTTGTTTTTCTATGAGGTCAATGTAATTTATATACAGTAAACAATATACACGTGAGAAAGGAGGCAAGGAACATCAGTTCTAAGCACCAGATTTTGATAATCTAGAAAGTAATGTAGACTAACATTAAAAAGAACATTGGGTTCTTTTTCCTACTCATCATAGCCTTCAATCATGGATGAAAAATAAAATCAAGGAGAGTCTCCTCCAAGTTTTCTTGGCTGCCTATTGACATGATTTGGTTATGCATGCAAACATAATCCTTGGAACAGTTCCCCAAAAATAGAGCTATGTACGTTGTAAAAAGCAGAAAAAGAAGTGCTGTAGTGTGGATTAACAGGAAATATGTTGCATCACGAGCATCTGGTATGTGGGATCATTTCCAGAATCATTTTTTTTTTAATCAGAGATTAACTGATATAGAATCTGTGCTTTGGAAATGATAAAAGCTTACATTGTTCTAATGTAGTATATTTCCAGGCACATTCTGATAATCAGCTTTCAGGATCTGCAAAAGGACTCAATGTCCATCAGTAGGGGGAAAAACCAACAAGAGTTTTCCTCAATCCTGCTCTATCTGAAATTCCTTTAGTTCTGGGATGAATCTTTGATTGAGGTTCCTTTAGTTCTGTGGTATGTCTGTGTAATTCAACTTGTGGTTTGATATCACATAAAGAGATCCAAAGTATGATTCAGTAGCAAAAATGATTAGATAGACATCTATTTTTTTGTTTATGATTAAATGGAAAGAATGAGCTAAATACCCTACTGTATTTTATTTCAGTGTGCTTTCTGTATATTCTTATTTAACTGGGTTATTGGCTTAAATTAGCAATAAAATTACAATGATATAGGTTGTATAACGAGAACAAAGTATATAGGTGGCAACACCAATGAATATTTAGGCAAAAGTACCTGCTATGGGGGTTGTTGTCCATAAATTGGGTATTTTGTGGGCCCTCCAGGGGCTATGCAGAGCAATCTGAGTATAGGCAATGACTTTAGGCAAACTCAGATCTCTAGATATATACAACATTGCTATAAGTTTTTGCAGTGTGTAAAAATAGTTGCAGCAGCTCAGCATAACGAATGTGTCAGAATTTGTAACACATATGGAGAGCAAGCACATAGTAATGGCATAATCTGCAGAATTCCTCTCTGCTGGGGGAAGCTGGCAGGATATCTCTGCCTGAGCCATCCGGTCAAATAGATTTGAGGATTTAGATTTCCCTGTTATTTATCCACTAGCTTTTCTAGTTTCTGAATGTTAGTGACACAATATGTCATTTTAGAAAAAAAAATGTTTAAAATTGGTATTGGCTAGCTTCCCCACTGCCTGGTTTCAGAGAGAAACTTTGTTTGTCCACCCAGGCATTTAAAGGACTAATTTTCAAAGAAATGCAGCTTTAAAATGTTTTATTGTTTTGCTTTATGGTATATTGTTTTAATTATTTTATTAAACTGATTTATTTTTATATGCACTGCTTTGGACTCTTCTAGCTGAAAAAGCAATATATAAATTAAATAGATACATAAGTCACAAGATGATGGGCATTTGATGGAACTCAGCAGATTCATGAGTAGAAAACAGATTTCTGCATGAAAATACCTATGTGAGAGACACGGCTGAAATTGTCTGAATTTGTTTTTTGTATTTATATCTCTTGTGGTAGTCATAACAGTGACAACTTGGTTATCTTGTCATGTAAGGCTATGCAGTTTTGACAAAGTTTTCCATTACATGATGTATTGTAGTTCATGTTTCTAAAATGGCTTAACATCAAGTGAACAAACTTTCTCAGATCAAAATGAGTGCTTTGAGTGAATAATAAGCTATTCCAATAAGCCTTTTCCAACATTCTGCTTAATGCCAAAATTCAAATTAAGGATTCTTGAGAATTGGCTCTGCAGCCTCTTATTGAACATGCCCAGTGAAGTGGGGAGGGAGTTACTTTGTCCCTCAGTAATTCCTTTAATTGGGAAACTGTTGTTATCATTAAGGACTTTTTCTTAGTGTTCAAAAGAATCTGTCTCTTCCTGTAAATCAAGATCAATATTCTGTGTCTTCCACTCAAGCACAATAAATGATTCAGCACAATAAATGGTTCTTGCTTTTTCTGTAAGACACTTGTTCATGTTGTCTTTTTCCAAGGAAATTTATACCAAGTTCCTTTTATAAATCCTTTTAAAACATAGGCCACTCTTTTCACCTTTTTTAAAATACACTTCCATTTGTTCGACTCCTTCTTAAACTCAAAAGCCCATTAATTAGGATAGGTCTTTTTGTAGTGGAGAACAAATTGGAAGTATTACTAATTATGACTTAGAAGTTATTATTTTATTGATGCATCAGCTTTAAATTGCATTTGTTAGTTTGCTGGTGGTGCAGATCTGAATGCTAACTCATAATACCAAAAACACAAATGAAAAGCACAGGTGTGTGTATGTGTGTGGGAGAGTAGGAATTTTGGCCCATAATCTCTAGACAATCCAATAACTAGGCTTTGTTTATTGGAAAACTCCATTTATATGCTGATTAAAATTCAAATGGATTATTCAATTTGGCTTGAATTCCAATATTAATGTCTCTGGGTCATCTTGGTGTCCTTGGAGATGTATATAATGTGTCAATGTATCATCCACTGACATCAGTTTTGAAGTAATGGAATCCAAAGTAAAATAGCTTGGGAGACCTAAAAAAAAACAACTCATGTCCTACACATAAAGAAGTCTCCAGCTTTGACCAATATTCTTGAGTATTTCATATTATTTATATTTTTGCACATGATTTCCCTGAACATGCAGAGTGAAGGAAAGCCCACTTACAATAAATCTGTTAAATTTAGCCAGAAGACAAGCAATGGATAATTGATAGATTTGCTTATCCTGCATATTGTGTGCTTTGATTTGCTACTAATATTATTTCTAGCACGCATGAAAGCTCTGTGAATGTTTTCTTAGTTAAATTGTTGCATTTCCCCCTTATAATATGATATTTAAAAGGGTTATTTGCCACAGTTTGTTATTATAATCACCATAATGAAAAAAATTCTGCTCTTATAACCACAGCCTATTCTGCAAGCAATAATGCACATAAATGCAAAATGCCCATCAGTCTCAAGGACTGTTGACCATTGGCTGATGTCAGAGCCCAATCATGGTCTACCTGATCTCTAGGATGTTTTCAGATTTATTTTTACTCCAACAGAATTCTATTTTACATTTTTACTCTGTCTACATCTTTAGCCTCTTTCTTTGAATGTGGTTTGGTCCTCGGCAGCAAACATCACTAGTTACTCCCATGCTAATTAGGAAAGATTACTTTTTTTCTCATTTATGATGAATAGGGGCATGTGAGCGCATGGACCTGATTGCATTAAATCCCCAACCAGTGGTAGGTTTCAAAAAAATTTACTACCAGTTTTGTGGGCATGGCTTGGTGGGTGTGGCTTGGTGGGCATGGCTGGGTAAGGATACTGCAAAATCTCCATTCCCTCCCTACTCCAGGGGAAGGATACTCCCAATTTCTCCCAATCAGCTGGAACTCAGGAGGCAGAGAACAGATGGGGGCAGGACCAGTCAGAGGTGGTATTTACCGGTTCTCCGAACTACTCAAAATTTCCGCTACCGGTTCTCCAGAACTGATCAGAACCTGCTGAAACCCACCTCTGTCCACAACGCTAAGTAAGAAAATGTTTCAAATTAATTCCAAAAGCAGAGAATACGCAGTTTGTATCAAAATCAGTTGTTTCAGAAAATTTTCTATTTCTCACATCTATGCATGATATTTCTGTATTTACAAAGCTTTATGGGAAAGCCACATTGACTGAGTTTAGATCATGGTTTACAGATAGTAGGCTAAAATGGTATCCAAAAAGGAATCTTGAAAAATGGCTTGTTGTTCTTTAAGTCACTTTTTCAGATTCTGAAGTTAAGCAATAAGAATCTTTTCACCACCTGTCATTTATTTGAGTCAACTTCCTCATTTTAAAAGTTTTAACCTTTTTCAGAAAAACTGTAAGCTATGTTAAATATGTGAGCAAAAATTGTACTTGAGCTTATATTGTAGGAATATTATTGCTCTATTTTTGTTGCAAGAGTAGGAAATCTAATTTATTATCTTTTGTTTCTTTAAAAACTTGTTTTACCATGTTACTTGCATACTAATTGTATTTCTTTAAAAATCCATCCAGGTAAAGAAATCCTATCTATGCATTGCAACAGAAAAAACAACAACAAGAATATGTTATATGTTGTTTTATTACTTTTGAACAGCATTATGGATTTCTGCTAAAGAAAGGTAGGACATCTGGGAAAAGCAGGGGATCTGTCTATTACTCCAGATGAGACCTGAAATGGCTAATAAGAAAATTGTGGTATGTAGTCAAGATATCCATCTTTTCAATAATGTGTCACAGTGCAAAGATTATCCAGCTGTGAATAGAATAGAAGTGAATAGAAAAGACATAACTTGAGGGTTTCAGTTCAAAGAGGAAATTGCAGAGGAACAAGAAACTTCTCACTTATGGAAATATAGATTTACATGTGGATGTAAATACAAATACATGATTCATGATTAATGTATTTATAATGACTATGTTCATGATTTATCACTTATATCTTTATGTACACTGAGAGCTTATGCACCAAAGACTTATATGTCAAATCACACTTGGCCAATAAAGAATTCTATTCTATTCTATTCTATTCTATTCTATTCTATTCTATTCTATTCTATTCTATTCTATTCTATTCGACAGTATATGCTTCTCTACTTCCTCTCTACCTGTATCTAAGTCTAGAAGTAGTTGCACTAACATATTGCCATCACTTGCAGGATTCCATTTAGCTATAATAGAATCCCTCTCTATCCTAAGGTTCCCAGTTTTTTATTTCAAAAACTATTTTGAAATGGACGCTATTGGAACATGGTAATTATGTATTTAGGTGAACAGATTCTGCCTTAGTCGATCCAGGATGGATTTATTTAATACCTCTGATATATAAAGCAACTCAAATTGTGATAATAGAAATGAATTAAAGTTGAGTGCTAATGGAAATACCTCATATAACGTAAGCTGCATGGCATTTCAGCTGTAGTCTCTTCAGTCCCAGTCAGACTGCAAATTATAGTCTTAAAATATAAATAAGCTTTTCATTTTCCTTTATTTGCTGATGATAAGATCAATCATTCCTATATTACTGTAGAACTTTCCATTTTGATTGAATCTAATTTAAATATTGGAAGCGTTTCAAAGAATTTTTCATCAGAACAACAGTGTAATATCTGCTTTGCTTTATTTTTCAAAAAAACTAAACTTGTAAGGAGGGGAAACTATTTTTGAGTGCCAAGCAATCCGCCTTAAGGTTGTACATTCATATTTAGTAGACCATCACTGTGCTAATGTCCGGCTAAGTTTTAAAGATAAATATCATGGAAAAGCAGTTCAAATTTAATTTCACATTTTATGGAAAGAAAAGAGTACAGATTATACCGATATTTTTGAAAATGGAGCCCATATTCTGATTCTATAATTAAGATAGAATGTCTGGAATGTAAGCAGATGGATTCATTAATTGCTTCCATTATGGAGACATATTGTTGTAATAAAAATTATATTGCTTTGAATCATCTCAATGGTATGCATGCCCTGGGAGTACTCTTTTTTTTTTTAACCTCTTCTCCAAAATAATTTGTAAGAGTTGCCAAATAGATTTTCATAGCTTTTTAAGTGTATGGAAAAGAATATACTTTACCATATTAAACTAGGCCTGGATTGGTATTTCCACCTCATATTGATGGATTCATAGAGTTCATACATCCTTCACACAGAATTTGGGGACTATAGTTTACCTTCTGTGGCTTGAAGTAAAGGATCATCATTCAGAAAATTAGTATCATTAAAGGGAGGAAGACATCTCTGCTATTATAAATTTATGCTGCAACATGAACCATTGAGTTGTCTGCTACTGGCTCAACCCCATGTGTACTTCCAGATGAGTAAATGAGTCCAGTCAGTGTAAGACTAGGCTTCAGCCTAGGCTGCAGCTACCATAATGAACTAGGCATGTAAGCATGAAATTTCCACATTGTTGCGGCAGTGACCAGGTGAGTGGTCACCAGCAACGGGTGCCAAGAAGGACTCGAGACCAGGAAGGTACAGGAT
>JANHFT010005584.1:51963-62352 GCA_032467955.1 Pseudoxenodon macrops
TTCAGCACATTATTTTATCCCCTGGTTAGGACTGAAAAAAAGCTTCTAAAGCACATCTGATAGAGAGAAGCAATGAACAATGCCTGCAAAGCCCAGAAGATTGTTAGCAATCTATTGTCTGGAAAAAAAAGGTTCTTCGGAGGGAGTAGCAATGAAAAAAGCCTGCAAAGATCGATTCACTCTTCACTTGCCTCGTTAGAGCTACAAAGAAAAACTTTGAAAAAGCTACATTCGGAGTATAAGACTTACCCAAATTATCAGCCTCTTTTAGGGGGGGGGAGAGTGCGTTTTATACTACGAAAAATACGGTATTTGATAATAGATATAAGTATGCTATTTGTGTTGCCTACAAGGTTCGCCATAATTCTCCCGTTGTGTGTCCCAAGAGTCACATTTTCTGACTCTAAATTCATATATGCAGAAATGCCAACTTTTTTGTCAGCCTTACACGATCTTACACTGCCTGGTGATGTAAGCAACTGAAGAGAATAGTAATTGTGGGCATACATACGGTATTGTCTAGGGATGAGGGCCATTAGAGAAACATGTTTTTTGCCAAATAGACAATGGGTTAGACCGCCAAATGAACAATCCAACATGGTCACTATCCCATTCAAGAATAAAATCAAGAACCCTGCAAGTAGGATGTCATTTGTGTCTGTCCTTCTCAGCTAAACTTCTAATTGATGGATATCAAGCAAGCCTGATGTCAGCACTTAGCACATTCAAGCACTGTAATTTCTGCCCAGGACAATTTCCTTCCACATCTGTATTGGTTAACTAGATGTGACCAATGACACTTTAATCTCTTTAATATCCCCAAGGTTGTTTTTTTTAAATTGAAGACTCAAGTTGCTTGATATCCATGCATAAACTGGCTGGAAAGGAAGCCAGTTGAAAAAATCCCTTTCTGGATTTCAGTCCTATCCTCTGTTTTGGCCATGGAGATGTCCTTTCTTGGCTGCGCTTATGATAGCCCCTGACTGGCAATTATCCCAGCTTCTTCATCCCTTCTTCCCATGCCAGGAAAGCAAGCACGGATCACTTTCTTTTCCAAGGGCAGAGAACATGTGGCTTCCACTGATAGAGGCTTTGCATGATCCCCATTCCACTGACTTGTACTGAACACTTTTCCATCTGAATCGTTCACTGTTGGACCAGAAAATGAAAATAAATGTTTTAATCCTCCGTTGGGAAGGAAAGAAAGGAAGAAATGTGATTTATTTGTCTTGTAACGTAAAGGGAAAATCCCAGAACACTTGTGAATTTTACCTACTTATAAAACAAAATCAAGCTCATCATTTTTTTCCAATCAATCAATCAATTTTTATTTTGGTCATAGACCAGCATAAAACTAATAAATAACAATTACACAAAAATATAACTAAAAAATCATTTCTAGAATAAAATAAGGTAAAATTATGAAAATAAAATTGCAAGGTGTAGCTATTAAAACACAATTTTATAAAATGATAATTACATTTAAATAGGTATATACTATAGAAGCTACAAACTAAGACAAATAACTATAACAAGATGTAATTATAGAATTATTAAACAGTATAAGAATGTAAGGCTATGTTAACCTGCATTATTTCTAATACTTCTTGATGTCCTCCTAGGTTTTGTTGCAATAAAGACCATTCTGTTCCAGCCAATTATAATGAAGAAATAACAAAGTGATTGTGTATATTTAAAAGAATAAGAATAGGGAGGAGGAGAGAAGAAATGGGATGAAAAGAAGAGAAAACATTGAGTTATAGAAGTCTAGTTAAGGCTTAGCACCACTTTAATTGGAAGAGTTGTTAATGTTTAATCATTGATCTAACATAGAGCCAGGCTACAATGTCTGAAATACCTGTTATGTCATCAGCTAGCAAGAGACAAAGGTGATCAACCTCTGGCCTATCTGGACATTGTGTTACACATGGGGCACAGTTTCAATTCCCCCCTCACCACAAGGGCAGAGCTGCAGCTTTTTTGGTATGTTCTAGAATCTTCCCTCCAAAAAAGGTGGAGGGCAGAACATTGTGAGCCAGAATAAAAGCTATTCTGTTGTTTTAGTGGACAATATTGTACAAGTAATGTGTAGAAGCAACACTTCTTTGTTATCTCATTGAATTAATATAAGATGGATCCTAACTAAGAACGTTTTTTAGGGCCATATCTCTGGCAGGCTACTTTGGCCCAATCAAATCCTTTGGAATCAGTTCATTGGTGGAAAATCCACATTGTCACCTAGTCATTTTTACCAAGAAGTCAGGAAATTATTTTGAAGAGGCAAAGAAGCCAGACAACCTGAGTTGAAAATTAGTTTGAAACATTATAACATGTGTTATTTGGAGTTTTAACTGGAATCATTCCAGTTTCAGTACAATGAATTGAGCTAGGAATACAATGAGGAACCAAAGCAGATTCCTTAAGAAGCTTGGTTGTGTAACTTCTAATGGTTTTGAGTTCTTATATACACATATTTGTAAACCATAGAACAGTTATGCTATTAGTCTGGCCTAAAATACTTTTAGTCTACCAGGCATATAATTATCTCCAACTGTATAAACAAATATTAATATGACAGCTTCACTTCTTCTGACCTTTTATTTTAGGGACTGAATTTGGAGTCTCCATGAGTCAGTGACATGAACATCAATCTTGAGGTATTTGGAGACCTGAACTTGTTTAATATCATTCTCATTACTCTGCCATACATCAAAAACATCTCAGAACCACCAACAGACTATTCCCATCATATGGCATCACCACAGCACAGAAACAAAGTAAAGCCCTCCAAAACATCCTAAGTAAATCAAAAGACCCAGTAGCTCTAGAAGAAAATAACACAACTCATTTACAACATACAATGTAAAGGACTGTAACAACCACTATGTAGGACAAACAGGCAGAAGACTAGCAGAATGCATCCATGAACACGAACTAGCAGTCAGAAGACATGATGGACTTTTTAATTTCACAACACATGAACAGACTCAAACACGGTTTCAAATGGGAAGTGTGAGCATCCTAGATTAAGCCAAATCCAAAAACACCATAGAATTCCTTGAGGCCCAGCATGCAGACAAATTGGCCATCAATGACATCTACATACCACTCAAAAGAAACAGACAATCACAAAGCTCAAAAAGAAATAAAAAGACCAAAACACCTCATCACCAGCAAGCAATATCCATGTGAACAGAGATTAACATGAAGTTTAACACTGGACCAACAATCAAGAAGTAAACAATATCTCAAACAAGGAACTACCAACTCAGACAAACAAACTAATAGTAAACAACAGCCCAACCAAGGAACCACCAAGATGACTCCCACCAACACTGACAACACAAGACAGTATATAAAAATAAAAGCAAATCCCACTTCCTTTTAGCACTGATGTTATCTAGTTTGATAATGAAATGTCTGAAAAAAAATCACACAGCTCAGAGAACACCAAAGACCCCACAGCCATTCCTTTTATTCCTCACCTATGATGGAATCTAGGTTTCTTTGAATAGACCATAACTTTGGTTTTTCATAATGATTAATTAAGTCATTTTCTATCCATTAGGAGACAATTCATTTAGGGGTCTTGTCAAAGCAACGGGTGAAGTCGAAATGATGACTACATCATCTGCATACAAGAGGAGTGCAGTTGGTCTATCAGCCAGATTTGGAGGATGATGTTCCAGTCTTGAGTTTTACTATCATGTCATTAATATAGAAATTAAATAATAAGGAGAGCTAGAATATAAGCTTGTTTTACACCCTTGTAACTAGGTGTCAGGTCGAAAAGATGTCCTTGGGTGTCAAGTCTTATTTAGATGTAAGTATTGTTGTGCAGCATCTTAATGAGTGCTAACAAGAAATTATCAATAGAATATCTAGCCAGTTTCAATCACAGTTTTCTCTGGAGATTGAGTCAAAGGCTGCTTTAAAATGAACAAAAGCCACATACAAAGCCCTCCTGGGTCGGAATATATACTGTATTTCTCAATTAGATGTAGTATCAAGCACTGATTCATGGTTCCCTACCCTGAACCCAGCTTGTTTTTCTACAAACCTAATCCTCTTCTAATCAGTCCACTGATTTCCAATAAAGATGTCTACTATAGAGTTAATTGATAATTCTTGACAGCCTAATTGGATGATAATTGGATCCAACCTCTCCCACCTTTTTAAATATAGGTACAATAATAGAAGTGGTCCATTCAGGAGACATTTTAAATATACAATTTATAGCTGTAAACTAGAATTGCTAGAATTCATGCCCACAAGTCAGTGCTTAGTTTAATCAGTTCTGGTCAGGGGCTTGGCAATTCATGTCATGGAATGTAGTCTGGATTCTCAGGAGGAATGAAGTACATTCCAAAGGAATGAGATATAACTTGATTTAGATAGTTAGTGTGAGAGAAAAAGGGTAAAAGAAGTGAAAAGAAGAATTAGGGGGTGATATGATAGCAGTATTCCAGTATTTGAGGGGCTGCCAGAAAGAAGAAGGGGTCAAATTATTCTCCAAAGCTCCAGACGGCAAGACAAGAAACAACACTTGGAAACTAATCAAAGAGAGAAGCAATCCTGAATTAAGGAGAAACTTCCTAACAGTGAGGACAGTTAACCAGCGGAACAGCTTGCCTCCAGAAATTGCGGGCACACCATCCCTGGAGGTTTTTAAGAAGAGACTGGATAGTCACTTGTCTGAAATGATAAAGGCTTTCTTGCTTGAGCAGGAGGCTGGACTAGAAGACCTCCAAAATCTCTTCCAGCTCTATTCTATTCTAAAGGCAAAGAATGTAAAATAGATATCAGAATATGTGCATTATGGCCATGATAGCATGTTTTAGTTTGACAAGATTCTGTCTATAGGTGTGGAACAATAAAGAAATTCGCTTGGAAGAATCACAATGCTAATTGGATAATTGGTCTTTCCTAGATTTTGGAGCTTGACATTTTTCAGTTATGCAATTAATTTGGAGGTTTCATTTGGGATGACAGGAGGCCAATATGGTAGGTTCTTCTTAATCTCTTTGTAATTTCCATGTGGAAGCCATAACAGGAAACTAAGTTAGGGTTTAGGGAGATATGATATACCAAAATATACTATTATCTACTATTTTAAAAGCCTAGATTATTTTTTTCCCCAGAGAACTTTCTGCATACCCTTTTTTCTTTTTCAGCATAGTTTTATTCTCCCTTTTTTCCCTCCTGAGGACATTTTAGGAACTGTGAACAGCTTTACTGTTATATGATTTAAAATATTCAGTTAGGGAGTGCTTGGCTTTTTATACATTCCTCATCAAACCAGAACTGGGATTTTCTTTCACTTCTTCCACATTTACTGGCTAGTACATCTTTGAATATAGTGATTAGGCTATAGTACAAATTATAGATCTTTTCTTGGGACATTTCATTAACTAAGGAAATATATAAACTATGAACCTTACCTGATTTACTATATACAAGCTGTATTGCTCTATCCATCTCTGCTGTCCATTTTACACGAATAGAATTAGCAGTTTGATGGGAGTTCTGTATAGTAACAAATCTTGCATTTATGTATCTTCCTTTTAAAACTAGACACAGGTTTAGAGGGAAGTAATTACTACTGGGGATATCCCCACATTAAAATTAGAGATCAGATTTGTCACCTCATTGGAAACTATGAACTAATCAATTATACTTCCTCTGAAGGAGCCCCAATAGCTGAAATCTCCAGAGGTATTGCTTTCCCAACTACCATTTAAGACAGTTATCAGGTCTCAATTATTAACCATCTGGGTGCACACTATTTTACATAATTTACTTATCTGTCTTTGGAATTGCACATTAATGGGATTATGAAGGACACAGTATTTCTCATAAAGAACATAATCTTTTTTTTTTTGCCAATCCTGTCATTTAAGTCACCAGCTAGTAGTATCCAAACCTTTGGCATGTGCTCTGTTAAGGATATTACATATACAGCATAAGCCCATTCCCCCCCCAATTTGTTTTTGTAATCTTGTGGGGAACGGTAGGTGTTTATAAGAACGTGAACCCAAAGGCCTACAGCCATTGTAAATTAACTACATGGATTTAGGTTGGTCATCACAGGGTGGGCTTTAATTGAAATGCCAATGCATAGACCACCTCTTGACCTCCAATTTTTCACCTGATGCCTTAACCACTATACCAAAATGGTTCTCTTTTTACCTGAGAAATTGCTCATTTAGATCAGTTCCTTTGCCTTTTTCTAAAAGTGGACATGCTCGTGGATTCTCCTCCTGGCAGAATGTAATTAGCTGATGCTAGGCCTCCCTTTTTCTAAAATGTATTTACATAATTATTTTTAAATAACTGTTTGTCATTGAGAAACGCATCTTATTTCTGTAATACTCATAAAACGTATTCCACTAAGTATCGCTCAGGTCAGATTCCTGCTGACAGATAGAGTGATCATATGAATCCTTTGCAATATTAGAAAAGAAGATTAAATCCACTAAAATATTTAATTCATGTCCGTGTTGGATTTGGATGTAAGTGTGCTTCAAATCACACGAAAATATTTGCAAGT
Organism: Pseudoxenodon macrops; assembly: GCA_032467955.1. Classification (NCBI taxonomy): domain Eukaryota; kingdom Metazoa; phylum Chordata; class Lepidosauria; order Squamata; family Pseudoxenodontidae; genus Pseudoxenodon; species Pseudoxenodon macrops. Next base: position 58,514 of record JANHFT010005584.1, read on the forward strand.
AAATTCTAAGCAGCTCCCCTTTATACTGGCTTCTCTTTGCCTAGCAGTGTTTCAGCCACTGTCCTGCATATACTAGCTGGATAACATGAGACCATTAGTGCATATGTGAGCAAGAAAAAAAATGTATTAGGCTTGTATGTTTTTTTCTGAGACCTTTGCAACTACCAAACCATCAATCTAGCTCTTTTTAAAGGCTCTTTAAAGTCTCCCATGAGAAAGAACAGAATACGTTTTCATGTCTTTGCTTTATGCTTCTAGTCTTCTACTGTTGTTCATGCAGAAACCCCCAAAACCCTTGCAAGCCTGCCATATACCACAGCAACCTTTAGATCACTATTACTTTCCACCTATTTTCACAAACAATTTTATAGGCCTCAATGGGTGCTTGGCTTTCTCTTTTGTGCCTGCCTTCTCCTGCTGTTGAGGCCATATTTCTCTCTATAAAGAGATTTGACCCAGATGTTGACATGTCAGCAAGAAAATAATAATTGTAATGGTGACCGACATTTAAAAAAAATAAAAATCCCAGAAGTACAATTCCATATGGAGATAAACATGGTGTGCCTTCTATTTCTAAATCAAAAGCTGATAAAGTAAGCATATGTTTATACTTGTTATGATGAAAGAGAACTTGCTTCCCTATATATTTCTTCTTTGTCCTTCTTTTCTAGTTTTCTTTCTATTCTTTTTTCTGCACCTCCTAATTTTTCTTTTTATTCTTATATTTCCTTACTTAGTATTAGCTTTTATCAGTTACAAACTTTAATAACATTATATATTTTTAAAAAGAAAGCCGTGTTGTTGGTGTTAAAGGGTTATGAGATTGCGAGAGGGAAAGAACCCTCTTAAATGGATTAAAAGGCTTACATGATAAAATCGGTGTGCAAAGCAGTGGGACTGTTAAGATGGAGAAGTGATTTATACCGACAGACGTAGGTTGGGCTGTGAATTTTCACTAGCTACTGTTAATAATAAAATGTGCATATACTGGGGACTCCTTAAAACCAGAACAACACCACCACCAGTATTATTTACATTAGAGAAACTGCCTCTTATGTGCAGGCAGAGAATGAGAAGAAAGGCTCAAGTCTCAGGTGACAGTTAGAGAAATTTTATTATAGTCTTTTGGATGAAGAGACTCAACCATCAGCAATGGCAGGATCACTACTTTCTCTACTCATCCAAGGTTGCTCTTTTTTCTGCCACGACAAATTGCACAGCAATTGTGTTTGTAGCTTGCCCGCCATTTTATACCCTCTAAAATGAGCCAGAACTGGTATCATTTGATGGCATTGTAGTTTTGTGGAGGACAAGGCTGCTTCTTCACATATTTTTGCAGCAATGCCTTTGGATTCTGAAAGTTTTGTGTATTCCTTATTAGACACACTAGTATGAATTGCAAAGTGATCACCACAGGCAACAGTGGTTCCCTTTGAAGTCACATTTTTCTTTGTGAAGCCACTGAGAGAAACAACACTTTTGTTTGCTTGAAGTAGAACAGCTGCTTTGACAATAATAGCTTGCGTGTGAGGGGATAAACCAAACAGCAATGAGCTATTTATTTAAACCTACTATAACTGAAGTGAAGTGGTTGAGCTAGATAGATCAGCCATGCTTCAACTCTCCATTGTAGTCACTCAACATCTCTTTGAAGAGAAACATCCATTGATGCAGGTCTCAGGTATTCCTCATAATCCTACAAGAAAGCAGGTCTGAATACGTGTGAATGGAGAATTGAGAAAATAGAGGCATTCCATGTTATCCGAATACCCCAGAAAATATGCGTGAGCAAAGAACAATCATTCCAGAGAAAAGATATAGTGTAGAAATATGTTTGTGTATGATGTCCTTTGGCTGTTTTTCCAATAATCTGGGAATCAATTGTTCATTAGCAATAACAATAGCATTTAGGCTTATATACCATTTCACAGGACTTTACAGCGCTCTCTAAGTGGTTTACAGAGTCAGTATATTGCCTCCAAAAAACTAGGTCCTAATTTTAACAACCTCTGAAGGATGGAAGGCTGAATAAACCTTGAGCTGCTGAGACTTGAAATGCTGAACTGATGGCAGTCAGCAGAATTAGTCTGCAATACTACATTCTAACCACTGCACCATCATGGCTTCTCATTGCTGATGGGAAAATATTTAGGTGGCCCAATTACATGGATGTAATTCCTTGCAGTCATCTGGCCATTAGCACTATTTCTGAGAGTTGTTGAGGCCATTTGGAGGTTTATCTGTGCCCTCAGGGTCACCTGAATAAGGCAAATGGGAGTGGGATATACATCCTTCCATTCCCCACCATCCAGTCAGAACTGAAGAAGCTTCTTGAACGAGAAGTGAAACATCTTCAGGGAAAAACAAAGAAAATCCAGTTGCCTGTTGAACAAGCACTTTTGGGACAACCATGACCTGGATGACTGAAAATCTCCATAGGCATCAATTATATAGATGATCCAAAGTTGTGAAGAATTATCATGTATCTGTCTCTTTTATGTATTCTCTAGATCTGTGGAAACTTCAGGGATCAGGGACTCCATTCAACTGAATGAGAACATCTGTTTTACTTTCACTATGTTTTTCTTATGGGAGATTGCAACTTTACTTTACAATTGAAGATAGTTGGGTGCAGATTGCAGTTTAACACTACCTTACAAATCAGTGAAGAAAATAATAAAAATATATACCTACAGACTCACATGTATGTGAAAGTGCAGTATCACAGGTGATGGAAAAATTACTGATGTTTTATCAGTATAGCAGCTTGGCCTTTTTCTCATAAAAGCAATTACAGTTTATAAAAGGCAAAACAACTGGGATGTGCAGATTGAAATAAGGCCCTAGAATAAGTAGTGGATGAATCTGTTACAGTTCCATTTTTTCCTCTTTCAAGCTAAGAATAGAAGAAACACTTAGATATTGCAAGCTAAATTTTGGGACCCAAAATCATCATAGCAAAATGGTATAAACTTACTTGAAATAAGACTCTCTATTCCTGGAACATTCTGCATCTTGCTTTGCAAAGTAATATTATGTCTCTAGTTGGCACCAAAGGAACATTAAAACCTATTCATGGACCATTTTTCTACAGAACCATCCAGGTAGTATTATACTGCAACCATAAATAGACAAACAAAGCAATTAACCTTTCATCATTCAGTGGTGTGCATCAGTTATATGACCTTAGAGTGCCATTATATAATGCCACATGCCATTGCCTATTTAAAGATGTGTACAGGTTTTTAAAAAATGTCATATAGATAGCCCAGCATAACTAGTAATCAGAGGAGGGAGAAAAACTACCAAATTTAACAGCATCACTTATTGAGAAATCGCAGTCACTCTTTGCCTTGGGAACTCATTACATGCATCTTTTATTGTGTGGCAATACTAGATCTTCCCAAACTGATAATCACTTTAATAACTTTCTTAAATGCTGATCATCAGATGCATTTATGGATTATCCATAAAGAAGCCCGGGGATCATCATCTTAGAATATTCTATTCCACTAAGAATTACCCTGTGATCTCTTTCCAAGACTTTGCTCATTAAGTCAGGAAACAAAAGCTCAATCATTACTTCATTTGTCTTTATTCAATCACATAGTCATCTCAGATCTTATATCCTACCACATTGGAGAAGTATATCTCAGAAGAGCTTGCAATAAATGTCTAGTCTGATGAAAAGAAGGACTCAACCTATTCTCCAAAGCACCTGAGGGTAGAAGAAGAAGCAATGGGTGGAAATTAATCAAGGACAGAAGCAACTTAGAACTAAGGAGAAATTTCCTGACAGTGAGAACAATTAATCAGTGGAACAACTTGCCTCCAGAAGT